>CAUDMG010001768.1:0-152500 GCA_958450375.1 Homarus gammarus | reverse complement strand
AATACCCGGTAATGTTAGTTTCATCATTTAACAGGGTATACTTCGATATTTTTTGTTTCATTACGAACGCTGTTTGTTATTGTTTACATCCACGATCCACAGCGTTCATGTATGCATCAAAGAGACACACCATTATTTTTTTGTTACTGATTTCTGGGCGTTAATTTTCGTGAAGAAATAAAATTCATTCGGAATTTTCTTTTACGTGGATGACTTCATTTTCCAGGATTACAATATACCCTCAAATCCCTCACTCCAGGATTTAGGATTTGTTTTAATTTGCCAACCAGAGTAAACTGTGACGTCATTAGTCAAAGTTCGTAACTACATACATCTGGCTTGTAGCTTTAAGCGACTGGGCTCAACAATGTTGATTATCCTGCTGTTATTATTACTGCAACAGCCGCTGCTGTGAATAATAAAGAACAGTAAAAGTGGTGACATTAACAGGATTTATATAAATGTAAAATCTTAAAATAATAATGGAATGTGAATAGACTGTGGTGTTGACAGTGGCTGAGATCAACAACCGAGGAACCAATTCGCTGGCATACTGTATGATAGTGACGTCACCGACCGCCATATTGGTAACACTCATGTGTGACATTTCTCCAATAACATCTCAACAACCAAGTTCAGTGTCAGCAAATCACAGCTACTGTTATTTTTTAGATGTCCATTAAAATTCATAATTTGTTCAGCAACGTTTGGCTCCCGTGTCCGTTTTAAACAAAGATGATCGCACTGAGTTGCAAATCTTGATTTGCATTCGCCAAATAAGTAAGATGGCGACGAGTGGCGCCCGCCAACTCAGATAGTGTGGGTAGTCCACTGTCCGGCGGGCGGGGCCATGACCTCCAGAAGGGAATAAGAATGAGGATGAAATTGGCGACTGTTAAGGCTCTATCTTTGAAAATATGAACATGACCTGAATATCAAACAAGTGACCTTTAGTTAGGAGGTCACCAAGATACTTCTGTGTCCTACATATTGACACAGTAAAATATTTTACTAACCCTGACCTTTAGTAATGAATGTTTACAGCTTCTGAAATACTTAGCAATAAATGTTAGGGAAAGGTGGACTGCCCCCGGAGGTGTAAACACTCGGGATGTTATATGAGCTGCGTTCGTGAATCCTTATATCAGACTGTGAAAAACAACTCACTTTAGTGCAATACTTACTGAAGCATTCAGCTTAAAAATACGTAAATAATACCGTTTGAGAGATTATGTAAAAGGTTAAGAAAATACTCCTCGTGGAATTATGTAGAAAAATACTCAAATATTATTCCTTATCAATATAAATATAAAAAATGCTGGAAAAAAACGTGCGAGTAGCCTAAAGTTGTATTCGCATCTTGAAGTGCTGAGAGTATTGACACGTGTGTGTTGTGCCGGGCGATGGCTGAGTCACCCCTCAAGTACAAGGGCGGGATTCACAGAGGTCCGTAATATGAACGTTAACTAAACAAAATTAAGTGGTTTAGGCTCCATTTTTTAGGTGCATTTTCAACATTGGCCACATCACGTTATAATAATATCATCAACATGGTCACATCCCGCCGGTTACACACCAAAACAGGATGCGGTTTCTGAACAGGTAAGTCTGTATATAACGGTTTGAATTCAGTTAAGGGAATTTAGTCAGTTATCGTTGAGGCTCAGTGTAATTGTTGTTAGAATTTGTGTTTTAGCTTCACTCAGTTATATCAGTTCTTAAGAGTAATATTCATGGTGCGCCCGACAAGTCCTCGTTCTCTCCCGTGTCGTGCAGCTGCTCGTCTGTGTTGACATGTTGATGATATTATTGGAACGCCAGTTGGACAATGTTAGAAATGTTCTATAAAGGGCACCGCTGAGCCACATATTTTTGTTTATATAATTTTAGAAAGACAATATTAACTTTATTAACCTAACTCAACCTAATATAATTCAATGATTCTTGGTTACTGTTAAAGTAGGGTTGAGTTGCTAAGTGTAGTTCCCACTTTGACGTAGAGTCCCCTTCACTAGTGCGTTTACAGGGGCTCGACTTATAATATTGTTTTAATATTGTTTTACTTTGATTCCATAGTATATTTACTACTGCGAGTTTCCTTCTGTCGAATGTAAGCAAACACGGGTTTCCACACTGCACAAAACCTGAGGAGACCCTGTAAACGCACTAGTGAAGGGGACTGTACCTTTTACCGTCCATTTAATTCTTATCTTTACTAAACCCCGGGAGTTGCAAATGTCTTTGGTCAGACCCAGATATGGAAGGTTGTCCCTCCCTCCCTCCTCTTTCCTTCCTTCCCCCTCTTCACTCTTTCCCCCATTCTCTCCTCCCTCTTCTATTTCCTTCCCTCCTTCCCTACCTCCCACTTTTCTCTCTTTCCCTCCTCTCTCTACCTCCCTCCGCTTTCCCTCTCCCTCTCTCCTTTCTCTCCCCTACTTCCTACCTTTCTCGTTTTCCTCTCTTCCCTCCTCCTTATTAGGGCCAAGGGGGAGGGAGTGAGGGAGAAGCGCCCACCTAACGGGATGGTCAAGGTCGGGTTCTTTAGACGTGGGTAGAATGTCTGAAAATTTTTATAGCTGAAAATGTGTGTCTGAAAATATGTATGTCTGAATTTGTATGTCTGAAAATTTGTGTCTGAAAACTTTTGTCTGAAAATTTTTGTCTGAAAATTTGTATGTCTTACAGTATATTTTATTATGTCTGAATATTATTTTCTAAAAGTATATGTCTGATATTCTGAATGTCTTGGAGATAATCATGTCTTATCGTATCGTGAGTTGGATACATTCTTACATCACCACTATTTACGAGACTTTTAAACTTACGAACATTTGAGAATCCATTTTTTGTGTACAGTTTATCTAAGTTAATTTACCTTATATCATTCCCTTATGAAACCAATTAATGGGGAAAAATATCGTAATTTTTTGTTTTTCTTTTGTTTTAGGAATCCTGATGAGGCCGTTTTACTAACCACTAAATAGGAGTTACTTAAGAGAAAATTCACCTGGATCAGATATTAATTAATTCCAAAGATCAGGTGAGATAAGGTATTAGTCTATGTGGCTTTAGTTGAGGGTAGGGGGAGGGGTAGTTGGGTAGGGGGGGGGATACTTAGAGGATAGGGGGTAGTGTGGCAAGGATAGCGGTCACGTGGTTGGTGGCATTGGTGGGGTAGGCGGGGTAGTGGTAGGGTAAGGGGGTAGAGGGGGGTCAGGGGTAGTGGAAGTATGGGTAGTGGGGGGAGGGGTAGTAGTTTGAAGGCTCTTCACCTCTCCTGCTAAAAGGGGGTTGATGACCTTGCTGTTTTTACCCCCTCCTCTACCTCTCCCCCCCCATCCACCCCACCCCGCTCTCTCTCCCTCTTCTCTCTCTTGGTGTGCGATTGATAGATAGATAGTTAGTCAGTCCTGAAAATCCCGCAATGACGTTATTCTAGACCTCCCATCCCCTTTACAACCCTACCCACCCCCCGTCATGGGAAAACTAATCCCCTTTTAGCATGATTATTCTTTCCAGCACCCCCTTCTTCTCTCCTTCCATGATCCCCTCCCACCTCCTCCTCTCCCCTCTTCTCCCCTTCCATGACCCCCTCCCACCTCCTCCTCTCCCCTCCTATGACCTCCTTCCACCTCCTCCTCTTCCCTCTTCTCCCCTTCCATGACCCCCTCCCACCTCCTCCTCTTCCCTCTTCTCCCCTTCCATGACCCCCTCCCACCTCCTCCTTTCCCCTCCTATGACCTCCTTCCACCTTCCCTCCCATGACCTCCTTCCACCTCCTCTCCCCTCCCCCCCCCACGACCCCCTCCTCTCCCTCTCACGACCCCCTCCCACCACGAGAGACAGTTAGTGCCATTACCTGACAGTTTAACACTAAGGGGCAGAGGAACACAGACGGACGCCCCCCCCTTGGTGAAGCCCATGACGTTCAATTACCTGAGAGAGAGAGAGAGAGAGAGAGAGAGAGAGAGAGAGAGAGAGAGAGAGAGAGAGAGATAATGTAATGATATGTCGACTCAGGATAATGGTGGCGTGGATAGCTAACTGCAGATTATAAAAGGAAAGGAAGATACAAGGAGAGGAAGAGAGAATTACAATCACGAGAGATAACGATGATGATGATAAAGAAGGGTAATAATTGTTTATATACCTGTACACTCTTTTCTCCTATCTCTCTACACCTGGGCAAAGCCGACTATCTCACTAATACACTCAACACCTTCATCACATGTTTACCTGGCCAGTACCTGTTAATTAGAATCGTATGTAAATCTGGTGGTAAAGTTGCATCAGGTAAGGTGTGTATTGATGAGTGTGGACAGGTGGGTGTTTTGAACAGGTGCGTGGCCAATTAGTGACTCTTGTTCTGACTCGGAGTTGTAGCTTTGTTATAAATATGTTACGCCACTTTAAATATATGTCTGTCTGTCTGTCTGTCTGTCTGTCTGTCTGTCTGTCTCTCGATTTTCTCTTTATCTTTTAATATCTTTCTTTTTCGCTTCTGCTTTCTCGTCTCTCTCTCTTTTTGCTTATTTATCTCTACTCTGTTTCTCTTCACTTTCTGTCTCTATTTCTTCCATCATCCCACTAGTCTTTGCTCTCTCTCTCTCTCTCTCTCTCTCTACAGTATCTCCCCTCACCTTCCAAACATGCTTTTCCTCCTTACAATTTCCTCTCCATTTCCCCCTTCTTCCTCTCTCTATTTCCTCTTCCCTTCCCTCTCCATAGTCCCCTCCCTTCCCTCTCCATAGTCCTCTCCCTTCCCTCTCTGTCTCCCCCCCCTTTCCTCTCTCACGCTCCTTACACATACATTACTTCTTAACACACAATCAATTTCCCCCTCCCTCTCCTCCCCTCCCCTACCTTCCCGCCCCTTCCCCTCTCCCCTCTCTCACACGATCATAGGTAACATCCTCCTCACCTATCCCACTCCGTCACACGCAATCACCCCCTCCCCCCAACGTTGTTCCCCTCCCCCTCTTCACCCCCTCCTCCTTCAGCTCCCCACAACTCGTTCCTAAACTTGACAGTGGAATCCTGTTCTCTGACTCAAGAGGCTCCCTGGTGTGGGTCTGAAGCACTGGAACCTCAAAGTTGGAGGCTTCACGTTTGGGATTTCGAAACACCGAGAATGCTTAAGGGACTGGTGGCTTCATGCCCGGGGATTCGAAGCCTGGAAACCTCATATACGAACCCACTGAGCCCAACAAGGTACAGATTTAGTTAAGTTAAGTGGCGTTAGATTAGGTTAAATTTGTAATAGTTACTGGTTGGTTATGTTATATAAAAATTACTTTGGCCAAGTCTGGTTGGTAGGTTAGGTTAGGTTAGATTACATTAGATGAGCTAGAAATTAGTTATATCAAGCCATTTGTGGTTAGGTTAAGTTATGTCAGGTGTCCTTAGTAGGTCAAGTCAGGTCAGGTGTCCTTAGAAGGTTAGGTTAGGTCAGGTCAGGTGTAATTAATAGGCGTATACTATCAAGGTTGTTCATTTTTGTACACATAAGTTGAGGCCAAACCCGGATCTTGAGCACAAATATGCTGAGGGCCGAGCCGCCCCTAAGCGTGAAGCAGGAGCCTAAAATCGACTCTTATCTTACTAGTTTCTGATGCGTTTACCCAGGTGACGTAGGCGGTGCCCCCAGGTAAGCATCTGGTCTTAACAAGGCGTGACGTAAGACAGGTGTCCCCCTCCCCCTTAAGACCGGCTTGTCTATTCCTTCCCCTTCCTCCTTTCTTTCTTTTCCTCGTTCCTCCCCCTCTTCTTTTCTCTCTCTCTCTCTCCCTCCTTCACTCTTTTCCTCTTTCATTTCTCTTTTTTACCTCTTCCCGTCCTCCTCTTTTCTTTCTTTCTTTTTTCTTTCTTAGCACTTATGAAAAATCTACCTGCAATTGATGAAAAAAATTCCCCAGAATTGACCTAAGATCTACCTGTAATTGATGGACTACCTACCTGTAATTGGAGGAAGATGTACCTCGAGAGACATAGAGTGAGGGGCGATATGATCGAGGTGTATAAGTGGAAAGCAGGGCTAAACAAAGGCGACATTACAAAGGTACTCAAACTATCCAACCAGGAGCGAACTCGTAACAATGGTCTTAAATTAGACAAATTTAGATTTAGGCGCGAAATAGGTAAACACTGGTTTGGAAATAGAGTAGTGGATGAGTGGAACAAGTTACCAAACATCATCATTAACTCGAATACGCTGGATAGCTTCAAATATAGGTTGGATGGATATATGAGCGATAGGGGTTGTGTGTAAACGGGACTGTCCAGTATGGGCCAATAGGCCCGCTGCAGTTTCCTCCATTTTTATATTCTTATGTTACCTATAACTGGACACATATTTACCTGTAATTAGGAGCAAACACTTTAGAAATTGGTGGACTTATCTACTTGTAGTATGGAAGGACGTGTTTAAGGGGAATTCAAGAGAGGTGCGGCCGCTCCCCGATAACCACCACCAGACTACATTCCGACGCTTTACAAAATACTCGTTAATTCAGCTATTCCAAGAGTTTCCCTTCCCTCTCCTGCCGCCAATATATTATCCTCACATTTGATTATGGAGCCTTAGTCTTTATTACTCTCTATTTCTCGTTTTTATTGTCTGTTTGTTTGTAAGTCTTGGATATTTTTCTTTCAAAAGATATTTCAATGCGAGTCTTTAAGATTTATAAGAGAAAAACGTACTTCGTATTCGGTATTTTATGTGTTTAAGTGGAATGTGAATTAACACCTTGTTTGGCTTAACGACGCCACTTTGTGACGTCTTACCAAAACAAAGCAGAGTTCCTCGACACCACAGATATCCTGACGAGTATTGTCCTTTGTTCTCTTATTTAATAATGTTTCCTTTTAATTCAGTTACAGTAATACAGTTACAACTACACATACAGGTTCAGAAATGTCAAAATTATTAATACTCTGAAAATAACATCTAAGTTCAATTTAAAGAAATCTCGACGTTTTATTCACAAGGAAAGTAAACACGATTAATGTTTCTCTTATTTCGATATTGCTAACAAGTTATTTCCAAGCTTAGTGATGAATGTGGCTGAGTGGTTATCGCTCTGAGTCCTAACTGGGTTCGAATCCTAATAAGGAGATATACCTGTTGGTTTAATACCTCCTGGTGTAAATGCAATTAAGCTCATGAAATGTGCCGTGAATAAGATAATGATCAAATCGAATTGTTCATATTAGCTTGTTGGTTAATTGTAAGGGTCGCTGATTCTTTCCCGGGGCACCTCAAGCCCATCCAGCTGTGAATGGGTACCTAACATTACAGTTGGGGAAGTGAAGATGGTCGAGTGCAGAGATCAGCTGGACAAATAGGTGTAAACTTGCAATGGTGAGTCACTCTAGAAAGCAGTCGGTCAGCGAGTGAGAGTCTCCGCCAGTGAGTGAGTGAGTTAGTGACAATGAGTATGAGTGAGAGACCATGAGTGAGTGAGCGAGTGAGTAGAGTGGTTAGGTGTGAGTGAGTTTCGTCTATAGCAGCAACAGTTGTAGGTCACTGTACGTCGGGATACTTGGATGACGTCACACTCCTATGTATGGGGGGGGGGGGGGGTGACGTCACGGGTATCTGTACACCAGACCCTCCGTCATGGTAGCGTGGAGGGAGCGTCTGCCCTCCACGCGTCGTACACCCGTCCCTCCGTCATGGTAGCGTGGAGGGAGCGTCTGCCCTCCACGCGTCGTACACCCGTCCCTCCGTCATGGTAGCGTGGAGGGAGCGTCTGCCCTCCACGCGTCGTACACCCGTCCCTCCGTCATGGTAGCGTGGAGGGAACGTCTGCCCTCCACGCGTCGTACACCCGTCCCTCCGTCATGGTAGCGTGGAGGGAACGTCTGCCCTCCACGCGTCGTACACCCGTCCCTCCGTCATGGTAGCGTGGAGGGAACGTCTGCCCTCCACGCGTCGTACACCCGTCCCTCCGTCATGGTAGCGTGGAGGGAACGTCTGCCCTCCACGCGTCGTACACCCGTCCCTCCGTCATGGTAGCGTGGAGGGAACGTCAGCCCTCCACGCGTCGTACACCCGTCCCTCCGTCATGGTAGCGTGGAGGGAACGTCTGCCCTCCACTCGTCGTACACCCGTCCCTCCGTCATGGTAGCGTGGAGGGAACGTCTGCCCTCCACGCGTCGTACACCAGACCCTCCGTCATGGTAGCGTGGAGGGAACGTCTGCCCTCCACGCGTCGTACACCCGTCCCTCCGTCATGGTAGCGTGGAGGGAACGTCTGCCCTCCACGCGTCGTACACCCGACCCTCCGTCATGGTAGCGTGGAGGGAACGTCTGCCCTCCACGCGTCGTACACCCGTCCCTCCGTCATGGTAGCGTGGAGGGAACGTCTGCCCTCCACGCGTCGTACACCCGACCCTCCGTCATGGTAGCGTGGAGGGAACGTCTGCCCTCCACGCGTCGTACACCCGTCCCTCCGTCATGGTAGCGTGGAGGGAACGTCTGCCCTCCACGCGTCGTACACCCGACCCTCCGTCATGGTAGCGTGGAGGGAACGTCTGCCCTCCACGCGTCGTACACCCGTCCCTCCGTCATGGTAGCGTGGAGGGAACGTCTGCCCTCCACGCGTCTTCCTCGACCCACACTTTCTATCACCTTCCCTTCCCTCTACTTCCTTCCTCCTTCCCTCTCCTCCACACCCTTTCTCTTCCCTCCACTTCTTTCCTCCCCCTCCATACCTTTCCCCCTCCTCTCCCGCTACACTCTGCCCCCCTCCCTCTGCACCCTTCCCACTCCTCCCTCTCCCTCCTCCACACCCCTCCCCTCTCCCCCTCCACCTCCCCCTCCCACCACCACCTTGATGGTATCACAACAATATCTCAAGTACTGCGCCATTAAACCAAACACTCTTATTTTATGCCTCACGTAATGGCTCTTTCCCCGGTGGCATTGTTGGCGTCTATTGTTGCGTTATGATGGCGTTATGGTGTACTTTGTTTTAATTGGCTGTTGGTTTATTTTGGTGCAGATCATTTTTGGGGGTTAATTGGTATTTATGGTAATGTGTTTTTCTTTCCTTATACCAATGACTTTATTTATTATTAATACATTTTTAAATTTTGTTGTTGATTTGATTTTATTAATTCCATTTGTAGTATGTACCCGAGAGAGAGAGAGAGAGAGAGAGAGAGAGAGAGAGAGAGAGAGAGAGAGAGAGAGAGCATACAAGTTACCTTATTCATATAGCAAGGAGATAAAATTTAAATACCAGAAAGTAACAACAACAACAACACGACTTGTACAATAAGACGACTTAGGCACGTCCATGAAGCCCCACCCCCCCCCCCCCACCCACAACTAAACCCCTCTCTCCTCCTCTTCCCTACCCCTCTCCCTCCTCCCCCACAACTAACCCCCTCTCTCCCTCCTCTTCCCTACCCCTCCCCCCCCCCTGAAACACCCTGGTTACGAAGTCATTACTAACCATTGTTCGTACAAGTTAATTTGCTTGCCTTTACGACCCCCCCCCCCCCCTGTTCATCCCTGTCATTACCATCACACAATGAAACAAGTCCCCAAAGAATCTTACGCTAACTTCCTTTTCATTACCGTAATTAAAGATGCGAGAATTGTACATGTTATAAATCTCATCTCAGCCACGACATGAAGTTAGATTCTCAGAAGTTGGTAAGTTTATATTTTTATTCTAACTTGATATGGGCAACTTATTGATCTGGTTCACTTAAGTTACGACACACAGGTGGAATCTCAAAGTGACATAAGTTAAAATTTTATTATGAGAATCTATCATAGTGTCATAACTTAAGTGAGTCAGTTAGATACGTTCTCACATCACCAGTTAAAGAGAAGACATTAGCATACGATCTTTTGAGAATTATCGTCCAACAGGGTAATATAAATGTCTTAAATTATGAATGAGAGATGTTATATTTTACGATTATGACTTGGCCCGAGACATAGACGTACACATGTCTTGTAATATGGCTGAGTATTATGTTTAATACCTACCTTGATGTGGGGGTTAAGTCAGGTGTAATGGCTTCTTCAATATGTCTTACTTGCTATAACAGGGATTATCTGTCTTCTTATAGGATTATGTCTTAATTGTATCTGCTTCTATAATGTCTCTATCATATACTTGTTATTTACTTTTTAATATATATCTATAAGACATATAATCACTATAACGGCTCTGTAATATGGAGTATAATCACATATAACATAAATTCATTAGCTAAGCATCACGAGTATATTTCAGTATAGGAAATATATTCAGGTCTTTCTTAAAAGCCTGAAGTATAGCGGGTTTTATATAAGAGAGTAATTATCACCACCATGGTTTAGTTTATTACCTGTATAGTTAGTGTAATTAGCTTCAGGTGATCTTGTCTTAACCCATTGAGAACATTACCCCAGTGGATGTTATTATTATTATTATTATTATTATTATTATTATTATTATTATTATTATTATTATTCCCTCCATCAATTATTAGCATCACATACATTACAAAGTTCAGTTGTTTATAGTTTTTTACACGATCAGGTGAACGGCCTTAGTAATTTTAAATGACTTTACTAAGCGACAGAGAGATACTGATAGACAGGTAAACACGATTACTGTCGCCACCTGTTATATCAATACAACACCGTGCACAGGAGATTTACCTAGCACAAGTCTTGCTGGTCATGCGGACTGTCTGCTGATTGGCTCTTGTACTGTCATGACGTGTGTTGATTGGTTGTTTACCTACTATGATATGTGGTGATTGGTCCCTGCTCTAGTGCCATACCGTGACGCTAGGTGTTTTGGTTCTTTTCTACGGTGATTTCCTGTGATTGGTTCTTGCCCTTCATGACGTTATCTGATATCCTCCAATCACAGTTGACACGTTTGGGCGTACACTGGGTGTTTCCCTTCGTTGTGGGTCAAATGGGCACCAGTTCTATTAGGCCCCCCACCTAACCTTACCTTACCTTACGTTAACCTAACCAAACCACCTGACCATTAGGATTGAGCCCCAGTCCTAATGGGATCCAGTTCTATAGGGCCCCAAGTATAAAGGACCCTATTCCTAATGGCCCCAAGTCTAAAGGGCCTTATTCCTAATGATCCCAAGTCTAAAGGGCCCTATTCCTAATGGCCCCAAGTCTAAAGGGCCCTATTCCTATTGGCCCCAAGTCTAAAGGGCCTTATTCCTAATGGCCCCAAGTCTAAAGGGCCCTATTCCTAATGGCCCCAAGTTAGGTAAGGTTAGAGCCCACAAGGACTTGGGGCCATTTGACCTACAGTTTATAATGGTCATGTTGTCGGAGCTCCTGTGACCAGCGAGGTACAGTAGTGCACGTACTCGTATATCCAGTCAAGGGAAGACACAAAAACTCGCTTCAAGCATCTTCGAGAAATTTGGGGTCGTGATGATTCGTAGGAAATGTTATCCAAACTCTGCACCGAGTGTTTATTTGTTCATGCCTGGAGAAGCAAAAGCAAGAACAGTGAACAAAAATTTAATATTGTTCTAGACGCGAGAATAAAGGATGTATTATTTACCATGAAAATTTTACATGTTGGGTCAGCTGTCACAGGAGGCGCTGACTCTTGTTGATGTTGAGGGAAGGAGTTAGATACACGGGATCTTGGTGTTGTGTTTGGCCCCGACGCCACCGTTGATGTCTTGGATAATAATGTGTTAGACGGTAAGAGGATGAACGAGCTGCTGCTGCAAGATGTAGTTAGATAAAGACTGTTTCAACCATCCAGTAGTGTTTACTGAACCTACGTCCGGGAAGCAAGCTGTTGGACGCCACGATGATGGACTCGTGAACAGACGACCTGCTGCTTCAAGAAGGAGAGGCGGAGTCATGTATCCACTGACACAAGGAGAGCAGAGGCAGGAATGTTTACCTTAATACTCACTTTGTATTTACTGCCTTATAAGATGCTCTTCTATGCCTTGGGTTATGAGATGCAACATGTGGCCTCGTGAAGCACATGGTGGCAGAAGCTGTGACCCTGTGTGCGGATGACTCACACTGGGAACCATCAGGTCTCCCGCCTCGTCCAGGAGGATCAGGTACCCAAAAAAGCTTCCTAGGCCGTGTTACCGGCCAGCCTGGTCTATCTTTCCGGTATTCAACACAGCTGGCAATGAAGATTCTTCCAGAACCTCAGAACTGCTGCAAGGTGCTCGGGCCAAGGTTGGTCGAGGCAGTCACCCGGTGAGATGCACTCACATTCTCAACAGTGAGACCAACGCCCCCGAAAGGAGCAAGTACATGACAACTTGGGATAAACCCTTTGTGGAGAAGATTGTCTCGGCCATGCTTGAGTATCACCCGTGTGGGGGAGAGCTCACCCTTGGCTGTGAGTGCTCCTGCAGGATGCTTCCTATTTGTAACTCTTCCGTAGGCACTTGTTATGACCAGGAGGTCCTCCGTGTTGAGAGTCCCCACACGTCGTCCCTGACCGCTCTACATATGAATGTATCGGCGGCACCGTCACGTCTGGTCAATATGGTCTTGGTGGCCTCAACTGTAGTTTATTTACTTGCAAGACACGATGATGTCCATGGCATCATGTAAAGCTTGACCACACTCACTCTCTAGAACAGGAAGAACCTCTCCTTGTGAGGCCCCCACGGCCGTAACAAGCACCTGTATGGGGTCACAATGTTTCCCTGGAAATACAGCAGACAGCTGGTGTGGAATTACCCGTGTGAATCCACCCTGGACCTACAGTACCTATCTTCCCTATATGTGTGGTCCAAGAAATACTCTTAAATTATTGAGTAATTTGGTCCCTAAACTCAGTAAAGTCACCAGCTTACAGTACATGTTCAGCACCCCAGACAGTAAGCGAGGGGACCTGCCTGCTGTCACGGTTGCCCTGTGTTCATCTGCAGAAGAGCGCGATCTTTTTCTTTCTCAAACTAAAGTAAGTGTCTCCAGAATTAGAGATGGTACATCTCTCTCTCTCTCCGCGTGTATAAAAAATGATGACTAGAAGAAAGAAAATGCACGAGAGGAAAAAAAAAGGAGAGAAAAAAGCGAAATAGAGAACAAGAAAAAAAATTAAACACAGGAAAAGACGGAAAATCAAATAATAGTGACGAGGCTGGCTGGTTGGGTGTGTACACAGCCCACCAAAGTTCAAGTGTGGAGTGTAGTGGCGTTTGGGGAAGTGACGCGGCTACTGTGATCCATCCCTCTGTTGCTACTCGCCTCTCGCATCTTACACGGGGAGGAGCTGGTGTAGGGTGTCTGGTGATGAGAGGGAGGGGGTGGCTGTGAGGGAGGGATAGGTGGGTGAGAAAGAGAGTTGAATAAAGTGAGGAATAAATAATACACACGACTATTTGCTTACGTATTCTTAAAGGTACATTGCAGCTGTCGATTATAATCTATCAATCTATCCATCCATCTATCCATCCATCCATCTATCCATCCATCTATCCAATGTTTTTTGTAATTCTCATTTTTTCTTCCATCTTTCTTACTCCCCCCTCCCTCTCCCTTCCCTCACGTTACCACCCACCCTCTCTCGCTCCACCACCCCCACACCTCACCAGCGCAGCATCAGTGGGTGGTAGGCAGCCTTCCACACGGTCACTCGCTGTGTGGGGGATTATACGATGATTTAACTTTTAATTCTGGTAACGCAGCGTGACGAGGACCCTCCCCTCCCCCCTTTGTAAGACGCCGATTACATCTTGCACGTGAGATGTTTTCATGTTTGGTAGGTCTTGCTGATAGACTATTTTGATGAAGGCTTTTGTCTTTAAGAAATGTACTGAGGTCTTGAGACTCTTGGTAAAATAGAGTGTGCATAAATGTATAGTTATGTATTTTCTTCATATAAGAACAAATGGAAGGTGTATGCATATGTAAAGGAGTAATATATTAATATGCATTTTGGATTCACACATATATATTATCTGACAATGACCTTGGATGACGTGCCACGCAGCGACCTAGATGAAGCCTTGTGACTGAGGCGCCACGCCCTCCTACTACGAGCGTTACCTTGACCAAACCAAATGTCAACAACCTGGCAGTCAGTCAGCTACGCCGCGCCTTCGCACCTTGGCCAAGAATCTCGAACTTAAAGCGAGTTATCGTACAGGAATCTCGCGGCTTTGTACTGTAGGTTTCGGGCAACATTTTTCAAAGTTCATAGGGTAGATTTTTCACAGAAGATATGAATGTTTCTAACAACTGGCTCATTTAAGTTACGACACGATGTACTCATACTGGTTCGTAAGTAAATTTATTCAACTAACTGGAGATGTGAGAACGCCTCTGGTTAGCTGAATTAGATTACCACACAAAGATGGATTCTTAAATGTTCGTACTTTAATTTAGTCAACGAACTGGATATACGACAACGCTTCTGATTGGCTCATACAAACTGCTTTACAAACATGAGGGCTTAAGATGGCGCCCAAATCCTCCTGGGACTGCATTGTAACCAAGAACGGGGAAAACGACTTAACAGACTTATGGCGGAAAGATAGTGTTATACTGAACCAATACATCTCTCTGTCTGTGTTCAATTATCCCGATTTTCCGGCCTTCCTGACTTGACCGATAGATGTTTCTTGCGCGTGAGGGATATTTTTTTTTTCAAGTATAGCATAACATAAGTAATGGCCCGCTCTTGTTCATCCTAGAGTTCCAATTATTTAAATGTTACTGAGGTAGAAAGTTTGTTTACTTTTATATATAGAAGTAAAAGTTTAGATATAAAGGTTGTGGGGGGGGGGGGGGGAGGGGAGGATGATGCCAAGACCCCCCTCCCCTTCCCCTCTCCTCACTGGTTCCTCCTCTTCCATCATCATCACCTGAACCTCGCTACTCCTGCACCTCCCCTCCCCTCTCTTACCTCCGCTCACCTCCTCACCGACTGGTTAGCACACATTATGGGGTTACTACTGTTACTACTACCACCAGCACCACTACCACCACCACCAGCACCACTACCACCACCACCAGCACCACTACCACCACCACCAGCACCACTACCACCACCACCACCTCCAACTACAACAACATATACCCACATTATAACAAACATTCACAAAATATTTAAATCTTCATAACATTCACATATACTGAAGCCTCCATACATGCTTAGAATCATACATGTAAATATTTATACGCATACACACTCATACATAATAGGATTTACACTTGTATTATCTGCCTTGTATTTACAGAGTTATTTAAATACTTCACCTGACCACCCTGAGCCGTGACGCATGCGCACTGTGACCTCTGGTGACCCCTGGTGGTAGATCCTGGAATGTTGGTAGTGGTGGTTGGTGCTGGATGGGTGGTAATGGTGGTGGCAGCTGTTGGAATGTTGGTAGTGGTGGTTGGTGGTGGATGGGTGGTAATGGTGGTGGCAGCTGTTGGAATGTTGGTAGTGGTGGTTGGTGCTGGATGGGTGGTAGTTGTGGTGGCAGCTGTTGGTAGTGGTGGTAGCAGATGCTGGAGTGGTATTGGTGACCCTTGACCCTTAAAGTTAGTGGTGGTGGTAATGGTGTCAATGGTGGTTGTAGTTGTCGTGGTAATTGTGTCGGGATGGTGGTAGTGGTGCTGGTGGTGGTGGTGCTGGTGGTGGTGGTGGTGGTGGTGCTGGTGGTGGTGGTGCTGGTGGTAGTGGTGCCAGTAATGGTTTTAGTATTGGTGGTAATTAATATGATGGTGGTTTATCAGACCGTTAACGATGGTGGTAGTTGATGGTGATGGTGGTAGGTTGATTGTGATAGTGGTTATGGATGGTGGTTGCTCATGGGTGCATCTGATGGTGGTAGTCGGTCAGTATGGTTGACAGAGATGGGTAATTTGATCAAGACTGTGACCCCTTGTGTAACCCCCAACTGGTCACACAAGGTCAAGTCCCTTTCCCACCCATCACACCCATCACACCCACCCATCACACCAACCCACCCACCCACCCACCCACCCACGCTTGCCGTCACTTCTCAGGACATCCTCTGATGCATCTTAAATATTTGCATTATTTTTCAGTACATAATTTTGCGAGGAACAAAGGTTGGTTATTATTATTATTATTATTATTATTATTATTATTATTATTATTATTATTATTATTATTATTATTATTATTATTATTATTGACAAAATATTCATTGATTCTTAAAGCATTACATATCATATTTGCAACTACTGAGAGAGAGAGAGAGAGAGAGAGAGAGAGAGAGACTACATTTACATGCTATTCCTTTTGTTTATTTTGTTTATCTTCTCTTATCAGGTTCTTGATATTTTCAAGTCTGCTGTTCTCTTGCGAGGGTGGGGGGGGGGGAGGAGAGGGAGCGAGGGGAAAGTGGCTCAAATGTTGCGTTCCTTTGTTCCTCAGTCATCTATATCTCACTCTGTCTCTCTCTTATCTCTCATCCCTCATGTGTGTATGCATGAAGAAACAAATCAAAACACACACACACACACACACACACACACACACACACACACACACACACACACTGACCCAACTCTTGATAACGTCCCGTATGGCAGCCTGGGTGGAGGTGCAACATTACTCACCTGTTTGTATTTTAGATTAATTTCATGAATACATTACGTTACTTGGACCATACTCTAGCCATCCAGGTAGTGTACATTCTGTGGTCTTGCCTATTAGTATTTGTTTTCATTTTGTAGTAATAATTGATACCTGCACTAATTAACTTGCATTCACCTGTATATCTTCTTCAGTTTTCTAATTAACTAACTCACAAACACCTGTATACCTTCTACCTAGTGATAATTAACTCAAACACCTGTACACCTACACATTACTAATTAACTAACTCACAAACACCTGTATACCTTCTACCTAGTGATAATTAACTCAAACACCTGTACATCTTCCATCTAACACAAACTCCATTAATTTTGCCTCCTCCCCCCTTCCTCACCCCCTCCCCCCTTCCTCACCTCCTCCCCCCTTCCCCACCCCCTACCCCCATCCCCACCCCCTCCCCCCTTCCTCACCTCCTCCCCCCTTCCTCACCCCCTCCCCCCTTCCCCACCCCCTCCCCCCTTCCTCACTCCCTCCCCCCCTCCTCACTCCCTCCCCCCTTCCTCACTCCCTCCCCCCTTCCTCACTCCCTCCCCCCTTCCCCAACCCCTACCCCAGACTTAACGAGAGGATCTGTAGATGGAATGGATTAATGTTTACCTCCTTGTGTCGTGGTTGGAAGGGGAACATTGTCTCACACGATCCTTATGTTGTTGTCACTGAGTTGGTGTTCCGTCACTATATCTTCCTTGTATTAACGTCACACATACGTTGTTTTCATGGGTGTCTGTACGTCTGTAATTACGACCTTCAACAACGAAAATATACATCAGTTCCCACACTAACTTTAAACTCTAACAGAAATACATCTCTTATTTATGCAAGTTATTGGTGCCCCTCTCTCTCTCTCTCTCTCTCTCTCTCTCTCTCTCTCTCTCTCTCTCTCTCTCTCTCTCTCTCCGGGGTCTTCATCGCACTTAATAGTAGTGTAAATTGTGCTCTGTTGTCTCAGGTGATAAAGTGATAATAAATCCTTATGGCTGTAAATTATCTCCTGTCTTTTAATGTCTTATGTAAAATGGTGTAAGAGTGTGTGTGTGTGTGTGTGTGTGTGTGTGTGTGTGTGTGTGTGTGTGTGTGTAATAATAATAATTAACGGTTTATTGACAGAACTTGGCAGCCAAAAGGCTGAAAATATACAGTTACATATTTGGGGAATGGGTTACGAATTACAAATAATATACAAGTAACATAAGTGACACAAATAAGACATATAATAACTTAGATGGGGAAAAGCTCAGACTACAGTTCATTTCAACATAGTGACAGTGTAAGGAGCAGTGTTTACTGGGAGTGAATACACTGATTTATTACAAGTTATTGATAATTTTTACAATGGTTGGGACTGGGCTGTTCTTATAGCGATCAGTTCGTGCACGTATGGGCTGGATGCGGTTGTGGTGTCGAACAGCAATTCTCGGACAAGGGATCTCAGGTGGTAGTAGGAGCCGGTGTCGAGGATGGTGTAGAAGCTTCTTACCAAATTTGCAGATGAGGTCGTGGTGATGGTCAGTGAGAGTCGAAAGGGTCAGTGTGTTGAGCGCTTCTTGATATGTGGAGTAGGAAGGGGAGAGAATAATCTTGCATGCCCTCTTTTGCACTTTTTCTAGGTGTTTACGTTGTGTGGCATTTAGGGAGGAAGACCAGGTGGGGGAGGCATAGGTGAGCTTGGGAAGTATGAATGTTGTGTGTGTGTGTGTGTTAATGTGCTTGTATGTATGTGTTTGTGAATATATAATTGTTTGTTTAGATACATACACACACACACACACACACACACACACACACACACACACACACGACTTAACAACAGTGTAAAAAGTAACAGTTGGATGCCACATAATCTTGATAACTCACTAAGACAATTTCTAACAACGGGATTCGAGGCGTGATAAGTCGAGTTTAAACCAGTCTTATGCCCACTAGCTGTCTGAGTGTCTGAACCAAGTATATATAAGCCTGTACACTTGTATATAGAGACAGATTATTATTATTTTTACTCAAATCCACTACCTTTATAAATTGGGTACTGTGTGTGTGTGTGTGTGTGTGTGTGGGTGGTTATCAACTTAAAGCTAAACTGATTTTGTAGCTTTGTATATCTAAACTAGTTACTGTATAATGTACTGTATATATTGAAAGCTAAACAAAATATATCTTAAAACGGGGTACAGTATATACGCTACATATACGGTATATATTCAAAGCTATAAATATTGTGTATATGATTCTTTGCTGTATACATGAAGCTCAATGGGTATAATGCTTAGCTGAAGTGTTATTTAGACTAGGTAAAGCTTAAGAGAGGAAGCAAAGAAGAAGAAAATAAAGCTGGAACAGAAGCTTAAATTGTGGAGAATGGATCGGATTAAAACGTGATATTTTGTTCGTTGTGGTGGTTGTGGTGCTGTGATGGTGGTGTGGGTGTTGGGTGTGGTGGTGTAGTGCTGTGATGGTGTTACTGTGTTGTGGTGGTGTTATGATGTGGTGTGGCGATGGTGTCTGTGGTAAGAGGTGAAGGCTAGAACAGATTACGGCCTCCTCCACTTCTCGCTGTTGTGTTGACCCCTCTTGACCTCTCCTGTGTATTTGCGCATTATTCTGTAATTTATTCTACTGTCCTGTCTCTCTCTCTCTCTTGTTTATGGGGCATTATCTGCTTTTATTATTATTATTATTATTATTATTATTATTATTATTATTATTATTATTATTATTATTATTATTATTTTTATTATTTTTTATATTAAATCGAACAACTTTTGCTTCGCCCCCTCCTCTCTCTCATCATCAGGGTATGTAAAGAACAGATAAGAGGATGCACAAGGTGTAGGTAGACAGACAGACAGACAGATACCATTCATTATCACCCCCCTACACTATCCACCACCTGCCACCCCTCATTACTACCCCCTGTCATCCCTCGTTAACCACCCCCCCACCCATTAACCCCCTACCTACCACCATCAACCACTATTACACACTACCTCTTATCATACCCTACTACCCCCTATTAACTCGCCCCATTACCCACAACTACTCCCCCTACACCACCCGTTTAACCCTTCCCCATCACCACCTTCCTCAATACCCACACCAACACCCCGATTTCCACCACCAACACCACGATTTCCCCTAATTAACCCACACTTAACCCCCCACCCCACCCTACCCACAACACTACCACTCTCTCCTATCTCTTCTGCATCTCCCCTCCCCCCCCACCCACCCCCAAAGTCCCCTCCAGCACCACCCCGGTCCATTACGGCAATGCTAACCTTCGGCTCATCCTTCAAGTTCATGGTCAATACCGCGGTAGGTCTCCTTGAGTGGTGGAGAGAGAGAGAGAGAGAGAGAGAGAGAGAGAGAGAGAGAGAGAGAGAGAGTCACTAAACTAAACAATGACTCGTGGTTCAAGGTGGCCCAGATGAACAAATTTACACGAGACTGAGTCAAGTTGAGTTACCCGGTGTATCTTACCTGGGTGAGTGACCTCTACTTGGTGGGTGAGTGAGTGGATGAGTGACCTGTACCTGGTGAGTGAGTGAGTGGATGAGTGAGTGGATGAATGAGGGAGTGGATGAATGAGTTAATAAACTAGTGAGTAAATATGTGACTTTTAGAAACGCCAGACCGAAAACACACAAATCAGGACATATTACTATTTTATGAACTATAATGGACGTGACCAATATTACCCTTTATAATTAACTAATGCAAAATAATTAGTCTTCATATTAGATACATTAATTAGATCTTTTGTTAACTGATTTCCATAATGCTAATCTAACATACAAATTGATTATGTTAACAGAATTTATCTCCATTGAGTTTGTTGAGGGAGAGATATTAGCTAGTGTGTGTGCTATGTTACTTGGAAGAGTGTGTTGGTTTTATCATTCCATTTAGTATTTTCTTTACGTATTATTAATTTTTATTCACTAATCATATACTTCTAGCACATTATTAGTAGTGTTAGGTTTACCATGCCAATCAGGTGTTCTTGTGCGTTTAATCTGATTGGTCCTGCAGGTTCTTCCCCCCCCCCCCATTCAACTAATTTACATAAATTAGTTGAATATTCCTAGTTTTTTATATCGGTCAACTAATTATACAACTAATTTGCATATTTCTTGTTTTTGTTCGTTAATTACAAAATCAGAAACACGAATTTACATAATGTACTGTACTGGCTTTGGTGTAATGATGATTTATAAGGGTATACGGGAGCTAGTGTGTGTGTGTGTATGTGTGTGTGTGTGTGTGTGTGTGTTTTCACCACTTCTAGATGTGTACCTCAGCAGCTTCAACACACTTACAAAACAAGTTTACTTATACGAGGACAGAATAAACAAAAATGTATGAGGCTACTTGTGTGGAACCTGGCTGTACTGTTACCACTCACTCACACACACACACTCATACACACACACACACACACACACATACACACAGGCAACTATACTGAACATTAAAGAAGTAGTATAATTCAGTGTTATGTAATAATTGGTCCATAAATACAAAGACTGTTATTCACAAGACATCTATCACGGCATTGACATGGAAACTAAAATTTACATCAATATTAAATACAGACAAAACACAATACAACTAACACCATCTATGATCTACGTTCACCAATATTTATTCACACAAAACCATCGTTTTTTCCTGTCCAGTTATAGAAAACGTAAATGCTTTTAGATACAAAATACCAATACTAATAGTCATGTATAGTAGTAAGAGTGGTGCTTCCCTTGATTCATACTTGATGTTCTTGGTTTGTCTACAATTCTGGTATCTCGTTTATGAGCCGAATTCGGATTTTCAATGAATCGTAAGGTAAAATTCCCCCACGTAACACAAGATGTAGGAACACTATCTAAACTGGTTGAAGTGCCTTGTCTAAATTGTACTAAGACTACCGTTAACCAGATACGTTCACTTAACTCCTTTTACGGCGGCAGAAATTATACGTAAGAATCTTTGAGACTCCGTAGCTGCTGTTTCAATTAGTCAGAGTAATGTAGCCCCGTTCGTTTGGTTTTAGTTTTCACATTCAGAATATTTCTATGAACTGTCTACACCAAACGACTACTACTAAGAACTGTCTACACCAAACAACTGCTACTAAGAACTGTCTACACCCTACTGCTACTAAGAACTGTCTACACCAAACAACTACTACTAAGAACTGTCTACATCCTACTGCTACTAAGAACTGTCTACACCAAACAACTACTACTAAGAATTGTCTATACCAAACAACTACCGTACTACTAAGAGCTAAGACACATACTTTTAACAGTACAGTGGCAGGACCTTATCACAATGCAAAGCAGACTGCAGACGTCAAGGTGATGTGTACCCAGGCTCTCTGATATACAAGCTGGGCGGGACTTCTAGGAAAAACTGTGTATTTAACCCCCAAACATAATTTCTCGTGATTGTTTTTCTCTGATGAATTAAAAAGCAAAAACAATGTATTTTATGTAGAGAGTTTGTGTATTTGTGAACAGGTGGAGTGGGAATATATTTAATCAAAAGAATATGTATTATTTTTGGTTTATAACGTCTATGTATGCAAAGTTATAGAGATACGTATTTGTGGTCATGTATATATCTATACTTACACTACATTGTGGTTAAGATAGAGCTTTATTTTCAACATTAGTATTTATGATGAGTGTGTATAGTTGCTGCCAGAATTCCCTCGAAACTTGGCTACATCGAATTGTTTGTAAGTCAGTGAAGATAAATATTAAATCGTGACCATCGGGGAATTAGCAAAGTCCACCATTAGACACTCGGATTTTAGCGAGTGTTGCCAGACTTGACTATTTATCGACTGTAAGATAACGTACCACTAATTAACATAAACTATTAAGTCTACATTACTGAAGATGAGGTTGAGAGGAATGGAAAAAAAATCAATATTATAATCTAAACTCAACTGGTAGACGAACATCAGGAATAGAGAATACAGGATTATAGAAAACGTAAATAATAGTAACAGAAAACGGAAGGACGATGGGAGGGAAACGATGGAAAGGGAGACGAGGACGGAAGGGGAGAGTACTGCAGAAAACATGAACACTATCAGAAGATCAATAGCCCGAATTCTCAGTGATTCGTAATATCGATTTTTGTTTTGTTTTTGCTCCAACTGAACAACTCCCGAGGCTGTGTCCATGTACGGTAGAGTCTCTGTGTAATTTTGACGCTATCTTGCCTCCATTATTTGTCACCATTATTTGAGTATATTTAAGTATCCGTGGTTTTACAGTGAGAAGAAACTTAATTTAAAAACTTTACAGAATCTTTGTGTTGTGACTTAGGTAACAGTTTAGTTTCGGTCATCGCTGTATCTAGCCTAACCTAACCTAACCTAAACTATTCCCCGGATGACCGAAACTAAAATAATATCGTAGTTTAAGCAATTTGTTTATATTCTTACATCTATTATGAAGAAAAATTTAATATTAGATACGATCCTTTAAGAATCCATCTTTGTATCGTAATGTTTTAAGAGTTGAACATTGCATCATGGGTTAAGACTTGAGTAAATCAATTAGACGTGGTCATACGTCTCCAGCTACGAGGAAAACATTAACATAAGATTCTCTGAGCGTGTAATTTTGTGTCACAACCATTAAGAGGCTTTCTCACATGACCAGTTATCAGGACAAAAGCAACTTGGCAATTTCCGAGAATTTAAGTTTGTGTAGCAGCTTAAGGGAGAGAGAATTAAATGTACTCCACCTCTCAAGTTACCAGTGTAAATATTATCTTAAGAACCTTTAAGAATTGTGACTACTCTTAAGAGCTTCTTATTGTTGGCTTCACTAGTGGTGTGAGGTAGGGGGGAGGGGTGAGTGTGTTGGCCTGTAGAGGGGGGGGTGAGTGTGTTGACCTGTAGAGGGGGGAGGGGAGGGGTGAGTGTGTTGGCCTGTAGAGGGGGGTGAGTGTGTTGACCTGTAGACGGGGGGGTGTGAGTGTGTTGGCCTGTAGAGGGGGAGGGGTGAGTGTGTTGACCTGTAGAGGGGGGGTGAGTGTGTTGACCTGTAGAGGGGGGAGGGGAGGGGTGAGTGTGTTGACCTGTAGAGGGGGGGTGAGTGTGTTGACCTGTAGAGGGGGGGTGAGTGTGTTGACCTGTAGAGGGGGGGTGAGTGTGTTGACCTGTAGAGGGGGGAGGGGAGGGGTGAGTGTGTTGACCTGTAGAGGGGGGGGGGTGAGTGTGTTGACCTGTAGAGGGGGGAGGGGAGGGGTGAGTGTGTTGGCCTGTAGAGGGGGGGGTGAGTGTGTTGACCTGTAGAGGGGGGAGGGGAGGGGTGAGTGTGTTGGCCTGTAGAGGGGGGGGTGAGTGTGTTGACCTGTAGAGGGGGAGGGGTGAGTGTGTTGACCTGTAGAGGGGGGGTGAGTGTGTTGACCTGTAGAGGGGGGAGGGGAGGGGTGAGTGTGTTGACCTGTAGAGGGGGGGTGAGTGTGTTGACCTGTAGAGGGGGGAGGGGAGGGGTGAGTGTGTTGACCTGTAGAGGGGGGGGTGAGTGTGTTGACCTGTAGAGGGGGGAGGGGAGGGGTGAGTGTGTTGACCTGTAGAGGGGGGAGGGGAGGGGTGAGTGTGTTGGCCTGTAGAAGGGGGGTGAGTGTGTTGACCTGGAGGGGGGAGGGGAGGGGTGAGTGTGTTGACCTGTAGAGGGTTGGGGTGTGTTGACCTTTAGGGGGAGTCTGTTGACCTGGAGGGGGGAGGGGTGAGTGTTGACCTCTCCAACACCATGACTCCACCAGGCTCTTACATATGACCTGGAAATACCAAGATTTATTAAAGTCGGGTCGTGTTGGTTAGACTGGAAGGAGGAGTGAGGGTGTGGAAGGAGAAGGATTAGTGGAGGAGGGATTTTGGGGAAGGGGTGGTGTTGGAAGGGGCAGGGGTGGTGTGGAAGGGGCAGGGATGGTGTGGAAGGGGAAGGATGGTGTGGAAGGGGAAGGATGGTGGGGAAGGGGAAGGATGGTGGGGATGGAGGAGGAGGAGGAATGGTGTGGAAAGAGGATGGGTGGTGGTGGTGGTGGTGGACAGTTGACATGTCCAAAAGTTCATCCTCCTGAGATATATTTTCCTATTTTTTTTTGTCAGTCCTCATCGTACCCGTCCGTCCGTTCATCCTCACTCAGGTATGTTGTGTAACCGCCCGAGTTACTTGTCATCGCGATAACTTGATAAATTAGTTTTCGATTACGATGCAACTTGGTATGTGAATATAACTCCATAGAATCTTGGACAAGTTCGATAATTAGTTGTTTGTGTTCATATCTTGTGGAATTATGGTGACTTTCAGTGGTTTTGGGATACTTTCACTAGCAAGGTACCTAGACCAATTGAATCTTATTACATCTTACTCTGAAGATTTACTTATATATTCAGTTGTCTGTGGCTACATGTACTAGCTGATATCTATACCAACTGAACCTAATTATAACTTACTTTGAGAACTTACATATTTAGGAGGCACTTAAACCAACTGAATCTTTTATACAACTTACTTTAAGAAGTTACTTACTGAATCAATTGTCAGGAGATATTTGTACTCGCGGGTACCTGGATCCACTGAATAGTCTTGTCATCACCATAAAGTCTCAGTGCCAATACTGTGTTGGCTTCTGTAACGTCTTGATGTAGTCAGGATATAAATGTTAGGCCGTAACTTTATACCTTGAATGTTTGTTTTTAGATACGTGAGGTGGGTGCAGTATACCAAGGGAAGGCTGAGTGAATGGGAGGAACGTTGTCTGTAGTGAAGGCATGTTGAGGGAAGTGATATAGCATTGTGTTCGTGACCTGAGAGAGAGAGAGAGAGAGAGAGAGAGAGAGAGAGAGAGAGAGAGAGACTATGCACAACTGGGAACTCCTATTTATAAAACGGTATGTTCCACTCTTGCCAGGAATGCCCTATACATTTCAATCGTGCCCTCACCACCCTATTGGGGACTCAGTGTGCCACTTCATGTAAGAGAATATTCCCAAGCATCACATGAAGGAGTCCCCACTTCTTCAGATTATATCCTGTGCGCCAGACGGATATCGTGTGCGTCGGAGTGGGATTATGCGTTGAATTTTGAGACGCATCAGATAATTCTTTTTATCCTTCGGTGTCATGATTTACGGATTAATTGACGCCTAACGCATGGAGCAGTCGTGTAACGCATTAAGATAAAAGAGAGTTACATGTTTTAAAGAAATGTTCCACGCCTCAAGAAATCGTTCCACCTACAAGGGAAACGTCCCATGCATAAAGAAATCGCCCTGGTCAAGAAAAAGTCCAATTAAGAAAACGTACCCAAATAGGAGAGGACCCAGGGAACCTTTGGGGACGCCTGGCTAACTTAGGTCCTGGAGGTGACCTTGTCTCTTGGGCGAATGACCTCGTATGCCCCCCCCTCCAACCGGATCTCCACGGCTTCTCTCTCTCTCTCTCTCTCTCTCTCTCTCTCTCTCTCTCTCTCTCTCTCTCTCACAATACTTCTAAACCAACCAAGCATATATTCAATTACACAAAAAGTTTCCTCACTTTGTATTTCTTTCTCTATCTTTCTCTGTCTGTCTGTCTGTCCGTCTGTCTGTCTGTCTGTCTGTCTGTTTGTCCGTCCACTCTCTCTCTCTCTCTCTCTCTCTCTCGAACAAGTATAACCGGTGGTAGGCGCTGTAGTGGGTGTCGCAGATGAAAGATATATTCCGAAGTAGGCGGTCAGGTCAGGAGTGGTCAGGTCAGGAGTGGTCAGGTCAGGAGTGGTCAGGTCAGGAGTATGCTAGGTTGAGGTACAGTGGGTAGAGTATGATGTGTATGGTGTATGGGATATGAAAGAGTATTGGGAAGTATGGTATAGTGTTGTGGTGGTGTGAAGGTGTTGTGTGTAGTGGTGGTATGGTGTGAAGGTGGTGTGTGTAGTGGTGGTATGGTGTGAAGGTGTTGTGTGTAGTGGTGGTATGGTGTGAAGGTGTTGTGTGTAGTGGTGGTATGGTGTGAAGGTGTTGTGTGTAGTGGTGGTATGGTGTGAAGGTGTTGTGTGTAGTGGTGGTATGGTGTGAAGGTGTTGTGTGTAGTGGTGGTATGGTGTGAAGGTGTTGTGTGTAGTGGTGGTATGGTGTGAAGGTGTTGTGTATAGTGGTGGTATGGTGTGAAGGTGTTGTGTGTGGTGGTGGTATGGTGTTGTTGTGGTGATGGTGTTTTATAGTGGTGGTGTAGTGTCTCGGTAGTGGTGTGGTAATAACATAGCAGTTTGGATAGTGTGGTGTAGGGGGGGTGAAATATGGAAGAGGATTGGGAAAATGGTATGGTGTTGTGGTAGTGTTGTTGTGGTGCAGTAGTAGTAGTAGCAGTATTAGTAGTAGTAGTAGTAGTAGTAGTAGTAGTAGTAGTAGTAAAATCAGGTGCTCCACACACACACACACACACACACCAGCTCTTTTCATGGCAATTTTTTTTTTATACATAAGTCCAACGCTTTAGTTTGATTAGTTTAAGCTCACAACACAAGAGAAATTTGTTCTGTCATAAACCCACAGCACGAGAGAGAGAGAGAGAGAGAGAGAGAGAGAGAGAGAGAGAGAGAGAGAGAGAGAGGTCACCTGGTACACCTGAAGAAGCTAAGTATTACCTGATCACTCCCCCCAAAAAAAACAATATATTTATTGCGTCTTATTGTTCGTCGTGAAGGTTGAAGTACTGTACGTCTGAGCTGGTTGTACACGCTGATACACACACACACACACACACACACACACACACACACACACACACACACACACACACACTCATTTTTACTTGTTATTCACTCTGTCTGTTCTTCTGTCCATCTTCCTGTCAATCTGTTTGTCTTGTTCCTCTCCATCGCTCCTATCCGTCTTCTCTCCGTCCCTGTCTCTCCCTCCATCCATCCTTCTCCCTGCCCCCCCCCCCCTCCTTCTTCTCCCCTTCTTCTTTATCCTTGTTTTCCTTCCCTCCATCCCTCCAATCTCTCTTATTCCTCCATAATTCCCTCTCCCCCAATCTTTCTCTGTCTTCCTCCCTCCCTCCTTCCCTCCCTCCCTCCCTCCCTCCCTCCCTCTCTCCTTCACACAATAAAAACTTCTTTATCACGAGCACATAGGCCCAACACCTTGACAATACCATAGGCCTATCACCTCCTCAGGCCTACTACACACCCACACCTATAAATAGAACCACCTGGTCTAACTCATGATATAATGAGCTATTGGGACATAATTAATGCTGATTGAATGACGATAATAATAATGATGATGATAATAATAACGATAATAATAATAATAATAATAATAATAATAATAATAATAATAATAATAATAATAATAATAATAATAGTAATAATAGTACTGTAATAATAATAATAATAATAATAATAATAATAATAATAATAGTAATAATAGTAATAATATTAATAGTACTGTAATAATAATAATAATAATAATAATAATAATAGTAATAATAGTAATAATATTAATAGTACTGTAATAATAATAATAATAATAATAGTAATAATAGTAATAATATTAATAGTAGTAACAATAGTAATAATAACTAATAATAGTAATGGTAGTAACAATAGTAATAATAATAATAATAATAGTAATAATATTAATAGTGGTAACAATAGTAATAATAATAGTAATAGTTATACTAATAGTTACCCAGAATGAAAAGAAGTACTAAGAAAAGTTACTTGATAAACAGCTATATAACTTTCATTCCCTCTCACTTTCTTTCTTTCTCTCTCTCTCTCTCTCTCTCTCTCTCTCTCTCTCTCTCTCAGATAACTAATTACAGTGTCTGAAAAATTAATTAATTAAAACTACCACAAATTATATAAATACAAAAATTCTAATCGACTCTCATAAAGTTTGAACAAGTTTGGTAAATAAATTGTGACGAGAAAACTACTTAGACTTTTATTAAAATTATGAATGCTGGAACTTTCATTTCTTGTTAATTTATGATGATAATGAATGAGTTTTGTTGATAAATATGGATAATAAAAATAATCGCCGGTTTTATTTATTTATTATTTTTTGTAATTTGTGACGAAGAAAAGTTTTTTATTATTTTTTTTTTATTAATTTGAATAGTTGAAGGGGAAGGGAGGAGGAGGGTAGGATAGTAGAGTCAGTTAGTCTCAGTTCATTTAGTTATGCCTCCAGTGTGTAGTTTGTCCCTGTGTCCATAGATAGGGTTGAGATCCTAGCTCTTATGTTCATGTACAGATGGCGTAAGTGTAGTAAACATCCATTTATTAGGAAAGACAATATAGAGAAATAGACTATACTCATTTAGATAGTCTTAGCAACGACCTCTTTGACCTGCTGTGACCTGTGACCTGTGCCCTTCCTCTGGGTCAAATTATGATCAGGGTGATTTACTGTGTTCTGGGTTATTGATCCAAGAGTGTGGGTAAAGTTTCACCAAAGTTGATCCACTGGTTAGTGGGGTTTGTGTGTGTGTGAAAATACATACATACATACATACATACATAAATGCATAGATACATACATACATACATACATACATACGCACATACATATTCACATACATATTCACATACATACATACATACATACATACATACATTCCTATATACATACATACATACATACATACATACATACATACATACATACATACACACATACATACATACATACATACAAAGTTGAATGAGGTCGTTGGCCCTAACTGGTTGTAACGCCTGAACACTACTACCACACACACACACACACACACACACACACAAGGTCGAATAAGGTCGTTGGCCCTAACTGGTTGTAAGTGAACTCTACTACCACACACACACCTCAGCTTACCCTTTTATTAGCGATATACCCTCTCCTTCCCCTTCTTGCCTCCCTCTACCCACCCACCTCTTACACTCCTTCCTTTCTTCTCTTTCTCCTTTCTGACGCTTCCCTGAGATGTGAGGAGAAGGAGGGAGGAGGGATAAGGGAATAAAGGGGGGATAAGGGAATAAAGGGGGGATGAAGGAGGGGAGGGGATGGGGGGATGGGGAGAGGGGAGGGGAGGGGAGGTGGGGAACAGGTAAACAGGTGGGGTTAGTTTCACCACCATCCACCACGTCTTTCATAAGGTGTGCGTGGCTAGCCTCGTCTTAGGTGAATGACCCCTAGACCTGGGCACTGGGCAGGTAGGTGGGTGGGTGTTGGTTCGTGGTGAGAAGATGGAAGAGAGGCTATTAGGATTAGCGAGGTGTCTTTGGTAGTGGTTGTAGTAGTAGTGGTAATAGTAGTAGTAGTAATAGCAGTAGTAGTAATAGCAGTAGTAGTAATAGCAGTAGTAGTAATAGCAGTAGTAGAATTAAACATACATTTACAATAGCCAGTTAGGAATGTCTAGTATTAAATGAATGTTATAAAACTGTCGTGAATAACTTTCAATTCACTACAAAAAAATTTGTATTGTCCGTTCAAAGATGTTCAAAAGTCACCACAAGTGCTCGTAATGTTCATACAGACTTAAAACTCAACATTTGTAAATATATTTTTAGCATTTGTAGAAAATTTTAAACTGGTCGTCAGAATCCACTCGAAATTATTCAGTCTAAATTCTATGTGAATATTGTATATTAATTATCAAATAAAAATTGTCCAAATTTCAGAATGTCGAAATTATATAATTCTTGTGATTTTACACGATCATTTTAACGAGAAAGAAGAATAATTCACGTTATATATCCCATTATAGGAGTCATGTGTGTTGGAGTCATGAATTGGTCTGCTGTGATTGGCTGAGGGGGCTTCGTGGACTGGGGTCCCGTGGATGTGATTGGTGGAACTACATCCCGAGCCTCCCCTCCGTAACGTGATTGGTCGACGCTGAGACAGTTTCCCGCGATCGTGTTAACATAGTTTGTGATATTTTATTTTAAGTATTTAAATAAAAAAATAATTTAATATATTATTTAGGGGTAAGATTGTAAAGTGATTTTGGTGGTTTTAGTTATATAAGTGAGGGATATTGATAAAATGGAGAGATAAGGAGGGTAGTGGAGATGTACACGGGGCGGGGTATGGCGAGGCGGGGCACAGCGGGGCTGGGGCAAGGGGTCCTAGGAGAGCCCCGTTTTAAGGGAGAGATGAGGTTGGGAGAGTCGCTACCGCCCAGGGTCAGTCAGTGTCCGCGTCTCACCTCCGACGCACGTCAACAGCGTCGTCGCCTGCGTCTTCGTGTTCCCTGCTGAGATAGTTGGAGCTTCAACCTTTGTGTGTTGGCTCTTAGATCACAGCACTTGAGGTGAGTCCCCCCCTACTGATACTCTCTTCCTTCTACCTTTTTAATGTTACTCCTTCTGCAGCAGTACTCGCCGGGCTAGTTACTCGTGCAACACCTGTTAACCTGAGCCCTGGGTCGTATGTATATTTTTTACCATTGTTTTTAAGAATTAGAATTATTAAAACTAACTAGTATTTAAGAGCAATAAAAATCTGTGTAAAACATATATCTTAAATAACTGAACGGTACCACAGTTATTTGTCGGGATCAACAAACAGTAAATTGACGGTCGATTCTGAATACTAAACAGGAGAGAAATTCAATTCGTTAAAACACTATGTATGTGTATATATTACGAAGGGGGTTACCGTTGTTCCCGTTTATAAACAGATGGAGATAACAGGGAGGGAGGCCGTCTTGTATCGTAGGAGAGAATATGGTGGTTTATGACTGTTTGCCCTCCGTCTATATCGGTCTATAATGCTTCCGGTTAGAGCCAGGGGTTCCACAAGGCTGGTATCCTCAGCGGTTTACGTAGGAATTTGATAGGACCTATACAGAGGGGACGTCCTTGAAGCTGTTATCTCTAATAGGATTTTCGAAGGACCTTATTTTAACCCCCTCCCTCTTGGATGACACTGATATAGGATCAAACCCTTTATAGTGTATATTGGATAGGATCTAATCCCCTTATAGTGAACAGAGGATTGGACTCGTTAAAAGGATACTAGGGCGACTGTCTTTAGGGAGTTCAAGGGGTAAGAGGACCTTATCGTATTTAGGGCTAGTCAGCTTATGTACTGTGGGGTGATGAGGATAGAGGGATAATGAATGGAGAAAAACTGGAGAGAGAGATAATAAATGGAGAGAGGAAAACACGAGAGATAGAGAGAGAGAGAGAGAGAGAGAGAAGCTGGGTGAAGTTTGCCGCTAGAAATTTCAAGTTCAAGGTTACACTGGCCTTCTCCGACCGCACGGCCAACACACACACACACACACACTCTATGAATGGACCAACCTGCTTGCTTCGCGTATTACATTTACACGATTTGCTATATTTATATTCTACACAATTTACAACTGAAAATAGCTCCTACTGTTTTATAATATGTCTATTTTGCTCAATTTACAAAGGAAAATCTCGTTTACTCTCTTTTACAATGGTACTAGGTCTGTATTTACACTTGATAATCGCCTCTGCTTTCATTTGCATTATTTTCATTTTTTACACGTAATAATTCTATATCTTCACTCTTCTCTTTGCTAGTGTTTTACAAAGGTTCATTCCTGTTTATGTATACATGATTTACAGCTCCTTGTCCCTAATATTATCTCCATTTACAACATTTACAACGCTATAAGGGTATTTAAGATGAATAACATTTACATAAGCTCATTTACGATTTTTACAACGATACATATCATATGAATTTTTACAAAGGCCCCTCTACCACTTATATATAAAACCACTATGTTATCTTTCACGAATTGCAAAGGTTATAGATTACAAAGGTGTATTAATTATCTATTGGTCCATTAAAATATTACCCTTTAATTCCTTGTGTCAGGGGATATAACAAAGGGGGAAGGGAGAGAGGGAGGGGGAAGGGAGGGAGGGGGTTAGATGGAGTTTTTAGGAGGGGGGGGGGAGGGAGGAAGAGTGTGTTAAGTAATATTGGATGACTCCCTCACCCCCTCTCCCTCTCACCCCTCCCACCCCTCCCACCCCTCCCACCCCTCCCACCCTTTGTCTTAATAACAGAGACGAGAGAAAATTTACCCAACAAAGTCCAAATAATTCTGAACAATACACGTCGCAAGTCCAAAAATGATACACTCAATTCCAAAATTACTTCCATACCAATAAGTCCAAAAGTCCAAGACAAAATTCCAACTGTAAAAACAAAAGTCCAGAAATAATACTCAAGTCCAAGACGAGACAAAACATACACTTTAAAATAATGCACTCGTAAGCCCCAAGTCCCTCGGCTGTTGGCCTCAATCTTTAGGTGTGACAGATGGACTTGGTGCGCTGAGTTCAAGGTACGGACTCTGTGTGTGTGTGTGTGTGTGTGTGTGTGTGGACAGACAGGGAGCATTATAAACAAATATATTTCCACTTTTATTTTTTATCTCAAGTCAAATTATTTTTTCCATTAGTTACGTTTAGTCACTTCAATTTACCGCCTTTCCTGACCTGTCTAATGCATAGCTTTCGCGTTTCAGGAATTATTATCTTTCCAAGTAGAGCTGAACGAAGCTAATCCACCTATTTACCATCTAACCTCAGCTAAAATTGTAGAATCTCTCGTAACATAAGTGAAAAAAAAACAAGTGGAGGTAATCTAAGCTAATAGAACCCTCTTGGGGATTACATAGCTTGAATATATTTGTATAGCTTTAATATTACGTCACTAGAATCCCCTTTAAAGATATTGACAGCTAAAGTTGAAGTTAGAGTGAGTTGAATTGTCTCTCTCTCTCTCTCTCTCTCTCTCTCTCTCTCTCTCTCTCTCTCTCTCTCTCTCTCTCTCTCCAGTGTCAAAAGATTGAAATAATCTTACAGCGTATGGTACTTAATCCGGGGTTAATAAGCTAAATATACAAGTTTTATTAAATTCTAAATCTGTCCTCACAAGCTGTTCATAACATCAAAAAAACGAGAATCACAAAAAGAAAAAGTCGTCCGTACCAATAAAACCAGAATTACCTGTGTGTGTGTGTGTGTGTGTGTGTGTGTGTGTGTGCGTGTGTGTGTGTGTGTGTGTGTGTGAGGGAGGGAGAGATGGTCGCTGGTGGCTGGGTAGTAGTGGGAGGGGAGGAGAGACGGGGACGCACCTTAAGTATGTCAGTTCAACCTATACAAAAACAACGACAAGTGAATAACCTCACCATTATGGGCCACACGTAACACCCACAGACGGCACCCACATGGCCACACGTAACACCCACAGACGGTACCCACATGGCCACACGTAACACCCACAGACGGTACCCACATGGCCACACGTAACACCCACAGACGGCACCCACATGGCCACACGTAACACCCACAGACGGCACCCACATGGCCACACGTAACACCCACAGACGGTACCCACATGGCCACACGTAACACCCACAGGCGGTACCCACATGTCGTTCCACCCTAAAAAAAAAAAAAAAAAAAAAAAATCCGCCCCAACGTCTAACTATAGTTTTAAGTAAATAAACTAAAATCCTTGGCTATTTAAGGGAGTCAATTTAATAACGAATAAGTTTTTTGTGTGTAAATTAGAACCTGTAGAGACGAATCATTGTGAGAAAGAGATGTACGTTTGTGAAATTTATATGTGTGTGTGTGTGTGTGTGTGTGTGTGTGTGTGTGTGCGTGTGTTGGGGAGGGAATGGCCCGGGTTTCAACGGCGGTAGGACGAGTTAGTGACCTCTTAGTGTCTTCCTTACATCACCTGTTACGCCACTGTCAAAGCACCCCCCCTCCCCCACCCCACCCCCACCCATAGAGGCCGTCGTGGAGGCCAGACTACCTGAGAGAGAGAGAGAGAGAGAGAGAGGTAGGTTGGTGGGTGAGCTCTACATTTGAAACACACACACACACACACCTGGGAGAGACACGGGTTCATCCTAGCGATACAATGTGTCCTAAGAGAGACTTGATGTTGTGTTGGTGCTGGGAAGACTACAAGTGTTACTATTACTATGAGTATTTGTGCTATTATTACTACTATTATTACTACTTGTGCTACTATTTCTATTATCACTACTACTACTACTTTCAGTCTCTTCTACCGGTACATTTACTAATCATTTTTACCTTTTTACTATTACTATTATTACTACAACCGTAATGAAAGTCAAAGAATGAATAGTATTATTATTAGTCGAGGAAGTAATAATGATAGTAGTAGAATAGTGGTACTCTTCACTATCCTAGGTAGCTGTTGTTGTTGTGGTCAAGAAAATACTCCAGTTATTCCTTCCAAGTTCGGATCACTACTTAACGTGTCATTGAAATCTCCAACCCAACTGGAGGTGCGTTGTACAGTAGGGTGTTGTAGCGAGTCTAGGATCATGTTAGAATGTTGTAGAGGGTGTAGAACTGTCGGGGGGTGTTGTAGTGGTTGTAGGACCGTGTAACCCTCCTGTAGGCGTCACTGAAGGAGCCATAAAGGTGGGAATGTAATCAGTGTTATTAAAAAAAATTGCTCGTGGTAAAGGGACATATGTTATGGTTATTGTAATGGTTTGTTATGGAATTGGTAATGGCTGTTAATGACACTACAATGGCCATGGGTAGGGTGGGGGGGGGGTAGTTAGATGGGTAATTGAATGGGGATAACTGCATATGTTTAAATTATAGATATTAATGAGTGTGTAGGAGACGTAATTTCAGGAGTCAGATGTTTTAATGAGCTGGTATGTGTAGAGCTTGAGGCAGATGTTAGAACAGGTATTAAAGCGGATGTTTATCTCACAGCACACGACGAAGAGGTTAAAGGGCCAGATGTTATGGTAATGTAGTACTTAAAGGTAGGTATTGTAATGACGCCATGTGTTATTAGGGAGAAGGGTTTTGGACAGGTGTTTAGTGATGTTAAGCCTGGAGAAGGTACTGTAGATGGCAGATGTTATAAAGATGAAAGAACATGGGTTGTGTGTAAGGTATTAGTTACAGCAGGTATTGTAATAGGCAGAGACACATGTTTAAGGGAGTCATATATTATCCGAAGCAGGTGTTACTACAGGTGCGAGACGAATAGTACACCCTCCCCCCCCCTCTAAGTCGTTCCTTATAAACAATAGGGTAAATAAATTTGTTTGTGGTGTATTTGTCTCTTGTTCAATGACGAGGTGTACCGTACATGGTGGTGAGGTTGTCTCATTAACCATACCCCCGAGATGTACCGTACAGTGTTGTTGTCATCGCCCGTTAGTCAACCTCCACGCCCAGCCAATACCTCCATGAAGATGATGGGAGGATAAATGAGGAGAAGGAGGAGGGAAGAGAGAGAGGAGAAGAGGAAGTAAAGGAGGAGAGAGAGAATATTAGTATAAAAATGATGAATGTTAACATTCAACCACGACCCCAGTTACTGTGAGTGACCGCTGACCGTCGTCACCCACCATCACCCCCCCCCCCCCATCTCCTATTGTTCTGCTGGTGGTGGTCACTCATGCATCTAGGGAATCACTCGGGGATTGTTGTTGGCGTCACTCAAAGGGGTTACTCAAGAAGTAAGTTGGTACGTCACTCATAGATATTAGGGCGTCACTCAGAGTCACCATCCAGGAAGTGTCGCGACTTCATTTAGAGGTGTCACTCAAGGGGGTACTGAGGCGTCACTCATGAGGTTTTCAGGTATCACTCATAAGGTTTTTAGAAGTTACTCATGGGCTGCCGGAGGTAGGACACGCTTGATTAGATTTGGGACAGGTTTAAGTTATGATTTACCTGTGTTAAGGTTAAATTAGGTTAAGTTAGGTTAGGTACAACTTAGGTTTGGTGAAGGAAGGTTAGATTAGGTTAAGGTTGGTTAGATTAGTGACTGATTATGTTTGGAATAACTTATACTGGGTTAACTTGGGGTAGCTAGGTTAGGTTAGGTTAGGTTAAGTTAGAATAGGTTAGGTTAAATTGATAAAGGTTTGATAAGACACAGGTAAGGCTAGGAATAGGTTAAACAAGGGTTAAGTTAGGTTAAATTGGGTTCCTGCCTCGAGTACTTGAGAGTCGCCACAGACGTACACTGACCATAACAATCACCACTTAATATTCCCTTCAGCACTGTACCTGAGATCATTCACGTCAGCCACAGGTAACTAAATCATCGTTACATAAGATTTAAAACAAGAGAACATCTGACTTGCCGTGTGTGTGTGTGTGTAAACAAAGTACAGTAGGACGTGTGTGGTCATGTTGGCTAATGCTTACTCTTGTGGGAGGTGACAGCGTTAAGGGTCACGACTAATGTATACATGGAGTTCCTCGCCGCCTGTGTTGTGAGGCCTGCTAATTACTGCATGCATGAGGCTAGTTGAGGAGGAGGAGGAGGGGTAGAAGGGAAAGGTAGAAGAGAAGTAGAGGGGATGAGGAAGAGTAGGAACAGAGGTGAAGGGGAGGAGGAGGGAAGTGGAAAGGAAGAGAGGAGATAGAGGAGGAGAGATTGGAAATGGCAGATGTTCGTCTGGAGGAAATTGTCTTAACTCTTTAGCGGGCAGGACCTCCCCTAACTTGTCGTCCGGCAGTAACCAGAATAAATTACCCAAGAGATACTGCCCTCTAAAGGATTAAGGAAAACATCTGTCTTAAAGGGAAAAAGAACTCTTAAATGGAAAAAAAAAACTCTTAAGGGAAAATCTGTTTGGGGAAAAATGACCTGTTATGAATAACTCTTTCAGGGAGTGGCTAAGGAGGACCCGAGTTCTGCTGACCCTGAACTTGAACCTGAATTCCAACTTCCTTCTCCCCCTCTTTCCCCCTCCCTCCTCTTTGCCCCTCCTAGTCTACCCCCCCCCCCCAGACAAGCTATCCACTGCAATTTCCTCACCGCCACCCACTGCAAGCCCCTTTAATTCTTTCACGCCAAGCGAATAAGTTAGTTAGGTTAGGTTAGTTTAGATTAGGGTGAGTTAGGTTAGGTTAGATTGGGTTTTGCCATGTTGAGTTATTTTAGGTGTGGTGTGGATGGGCGTAGTGAGGAGAGTACGGTGTGGTGGTGGGGGTGTGGTGTAGTGTGGTGTGCTGGTGGTTGCTGCTGACTGCTGGCCGCACACCATATAAGGTTCGTGTTCACCTCAGTGTTTGACCTCTACTGACGCTCATCTTTCCATTTTTATTAAGAAATTATATCAAACTCTATTTAATATATATATATATCCTGTACATATTTATAGATTTATCTGGGGTGAAAATAATATATACGTAAATTACAGATAAAAGGGGATAAATAATCTTGAAGGAAAGCTGTTAAATAAATACGTAGATAATACATTTAAATTGATATGTGTTAGATTTGATTGGGGTTGAACTTTAAAAAAATATTTAAGTCTTCCCTTCGTTAAGAAAAACCATTTTCCTTGGTTCAGGGGGTAACTGATCTAAGACAATTTGGCTCCCATTACCTCGGGTTGTATTTTAATTATCTCCAATAAAACAATTTCACACTGCCATTATTAATATCTCTAATTGCAAACAAGTGTGAAATATCAGAGCCCCATTACCATCAACAAGTTAACACTACAATTATCTTTATTTTCGCAGTAATGGCGAGGAAATTGCGTGTGTAGGCTTCATTAGTGCACAATAGATTAAGTGCTGTTGTAATATATTTGGTTGAAATTATCAGTGTAAACTTTAGTGGTAATCTGTGACATTATTATTATTATTATTATTATTTATATTATTATTATTACTGTTGTTGTTTGAGGTCATCGACATTAACTCTCTCTAGACCACACCTGGTGTACACAGTTCAGTTCTGGTCACCGTATTACAGAATGGATATAGAATCATTGGAAAGAATCCAGAGGAGAATGACAAGACTAATCCCGGGCATTAGGAACCTTGAGTATAGAGACAGGTTAAAGCATCTTAATTTGCACTCCCTCGAGAGACGTAGAGCGAGGGGCGACCTGATAGAGGTGTATAAATGGAAGTCAGGGTTAAACAAAAGGGACATTACAAAGGTACTCAAACTATCCAACCAGGAGCGAACTCGAAACAATGGTTTTAAATTAGACAAATTTAGATTTCGGCGTGAAATAGGTAAACGCTGGTGTGGAAACAGAGTAGTGGATGAATGGAACAAGTTACCAAATATCATCATTAACTTGAATACGCTGGATAGCTTCAAACATAGGTTGGATGGATATATGAGCAATAGGGGTTGGTTATAAACGGGACTGCCCAGTATGGGTCAATAGGCCCGCTGCAGTTTCCTCCATTCTTATGTTCTCTCTCTCTCTCTCTCTCTCTCTCTCTCTCTCTCTCTCTCTGCACTTGTTGCCAGGGTTATCATGAGTCAGCTGTCATGTCAAGCAAAATATTTTTTGTCGCCAACCAGCGTTACGTCACAATATCTCATGACGTTAGCAGCTTCTTTTGTTACGTCCACTTTGTTGTAATCCTTCGTTATGTCACCAATTCTTAAGGCGTCATGCTCATCCGTGACGTCACCAGCTAGTGTGATGTCAGTATTTAATGAAACATCATCATCTTTTGTGCTATACAGTAGGAAGAAGAGGCGCAGTAGGAGAAGGAGAACCAATAGATGGAAGAGGAGGAGGGAGGTGGGGAGAGGGTGAAGGAGCAAGTGGTCAGGTAGAGTCGTTTTGCCCGTAGCGACGTAAAGTCAGTTAGTGCAGCCTTACCCCGCTGTACCCTCCACCCTGTACCACTACTACTACTACTACTACTACTACTTTTTTTTTCAAACGTGGCCTCCAGCCTCCCCCAAATAGCCACACCTTCGCCGCCATTTTATTGCCTTAATATTAAATATCCTAATACAAAAGTAGATACCCTGGCTGTATTGAGTTAGTTGAGCCGCAGATCTATGTGGCATTCAGTGACTGTTGCCTCATAGTCAATATCTGTGACTGTTGTTGTTGGCTTTGGGGCCGAAGATCTCGTTCCCCTGAGGCAAAGCAATGCAGACCTGAGCCAGTTACTACCATCACCACCACCACCAAAACCACTATTACTACTACTACTACTACCACCACCACTACCACCACCAAAACCACTACTACTACCACCACCACCACCACCACATTCCAGTATACTTGGAGAGCAAAAACTTGATATCCGGTGCAATTTTATCTCCGAACACACGAGACATACTCAGGCCAGACACCGCCCTCCCTCCTTCTCTTCCTCCTCCTTGTCCTCCTCCTGCACCACCACCATAACAAAATCTATCATAAAATCATAAACAAAAACGATTGAAGCCCCATTCTTTTGTTTTTTCTCGACATAACTTAGATTCGTTTTATTTTTCGACGAATGTAAAAAAAAAAATAAATGTTTTTCTAACGATTTGTATCTGATGAACGAAGTATTGTTTTTTCTTTTGTTTTTTTCTCTTGTTTTTTCTTTGTCTTTTTCTGTTTTTCTTTTATTATTTATTTATTTTTTTATCTTGGGGTAATATGTTAGGTGTGTGTGGTGTGATCATCAGAAGGCTTGTGGTGTGTTGTTGTGGTTGAGGGGGCGTTCTTGAACCAAGCTTAGTGGATGTAAACAGATGCCTTTACGAGAACGAGTGGGATGAATGCGGATTAAGAGGAAAATAGATGGTGTTAACGAGGAGTCGGTGAAATAAGGAGAGGAGAAGAAGAGGATGGTCAGTAAGAGGAAAAAAGATAGAATTAGGAGAAGGAAAATGCTGAGGAAAAGGAAATAGAGATATAATAGGAATAGAAGAGGAAGAGATGAAAGCTGAGGAAGAAGAGGAGGAGGAGTGTAGGGTATAGGGAAGACGACCTCACAAGGACACATACTCGAACACTGACGCCTCTGTTGCTGCTACTGTTGTTGACGATCAACACACACCGCCTCCTGGGTCACTGCCCTCTCTGGTTCACTCCCCCAAACCTGTTACCCGGCCCACTCTACCCTCCCTCCCCCCCCCCTCACCCCTCTCTCCCTCCTAGCCCACTCTACCCTCCCTCCCCCCCTCACCCCTCTCTCCCTCCTAGCCCACTCTACCCTCCCTCCCTCCCATCCCTACTATCCCTCAACCTTCCTCCCTCCTGGCCCGCTCTACCCTCCCTCCCTCCCTCCTCTACCCTCCTAGAATACTCCAACCGCCCCTCCACCTTCGTCAAGATGAAACTGCATTACTCTGGTTCACTCTCCAGTCACTCGAAACGTAGCCGAGTCCTGGCCCACTTTACCCTCCCTGGAACACCCTTGGTCACCCATATTCACCCTTGGCCACCTCAACCCACCCTTGACCATCTTAACCCACCCTTGACCACCTCAACCCACCCTTGGCTACTCTTCGTTGTTTTTTTTTCCCTTTCCTTCCCCCCCCCCCTTCCGTTCTCCCTTCCCCCTTATATCCTCCCTCCCCCTTCCGTTCTCCCTTCCTCTTCCATTTATGTACCGTTGATCTTACGTAACAGCTTTGGTTTTTTACAGAGCTTGTTGGGTATTGTTAAGTCATCCCTAGTTTGTTTACAAAGCTTGATTACAAAACGTCTACCTCTTACTTACAAAGGTGCCAGTGGTGTTTTGTCTTCTTACCTCAGTTGAATTTTCATTACCTAGACATACCTGTGTTATCTCCACTACCAGGATCATTAATTACACAGGTAGGTGAAGAGGGTTTGATGTCTTGAGGGAAATTTTACTCTATGTCATTTACCCTTTTACGACCACACATTAAAACCGGGTCGTGATGTAGCTAAAACACGACCACAAATACCACTTAATTTATACACACGACCACAAATACCACCACCACCCCTAACTTACCGACACCATTACCGTATAGTCGTCACAGAAAAAGTTGAGGTATTATAATCTGTCTACCAATCATGGGTTACTTACTACAGGGTTTTTGATTGGTTGAGAGTTTTGTTTATCTTTGGGAGAGAGAGAGAGAGAGAGAGAGAGAGAGAGAGAGAGAGAGAGAGAGAGAGAGAGAGAGAGAGAGAGAGAGAGAGATTCTACCATAACTAACAACAATTTTACACATAATTGCCTCAGGAAACTTGTGGTCACCTCACATACCAGTCAACACCCGAGGCTTACAGGTGTGTCCCGCTACACCTGCTGGAGAGACCTGGGAGGGAAGGGCATTATGACAACGTGTGGCGGTCAGCTTGTAGTGTTGGATTTGCATGATGGGGGTGTGTGTCTTCCCGGCCATGAAAGGTGTGTGTGTGTGTGTGGATGGTCCGGTGTACACAGGTGTGGTTTAGAAGCAAATATCTCTCGTGACCGGAACAGGTGTGGCCCCCCAGGTATGACTCGCGCGGCTGAACACCTGAGGCAGCGGTGTGAAGGTGTGGTCTTAATTAGAACTCTGAACCGGATCGGAACACGATAAGCAAGACTTTGTGTGAGGGAAATACTGGACGGTTGAGAATATTTATTTCATTTCACATTTCTGGGGCCAAGAATAACCTAACCTAACACTTATGTAATTTGACCTGATCTAGCCTGAGACAACCTAACCTAATCTAATCTAGCGTACCTTGACCTAACCTAACCTAACCAAAAACACCCATAAACAGAAAACGGTGTCAATAATTATAATCAAAATAGAAGATACGAAAGAAAACGGAACGTGTGGTGGCAACAATCACGGGAGGGGGGGGGGGGTGAGGAGGGGAAGGGGGGGGGTGCTTTGATTACACACCGGTGAGTCAGATAAAGATAAACAAGGAATTAAACAAGAAGCGATGAGGTGATAAAGACGTGACGAAGAGAGAGACGTTAAAGGAGAGAGAGAGAGAGAAACACGTAGATGGAGAGATAGAGGAGACAGAGACAAAGGGGGAGAAGGGTGCGGGTAAGGCGGCTTGTGTGTTGACAGAGAGATGAAGTGAGATAGAGAGAGAGACTTGTGGGAGAGAAGCAGAGAGATTTGTAGGAGATAACGAGGCGAGAGATATAACGGTGTACGCAGAGATGAATAATGAGGCACCCAGACAGCTAAACGTTCTGGCAGCGGTCAGTTACCTTCTTCACCTCGTGTTTGGAAGCGAGAAATATTTTATGACTTAATTTTTTTCATAACATTAATATTAGAGAAAACAATCCGCTATTTTTTAATGAGTTTTATTGTCATCTCAAGATTTTTAATATTTCTAACGGAATAATGCGATAAAAAATGTTCCGTATCGTTCATTATGTCACAACAGGACGGCGGATTTGTATACGTCTGGTAACACAGGGATCAGACTCCATTGATAAAAACGCTAGATATATTTTTTTTAATTCTTTAGTTATTGTTCATTCATATTTATCGCTCATTGTTCATCTTCCTGCCGTTCCCAGCACAGTTAGTACATTTATAAACGCCACTGATGGTCAATAATGGCGGGGCTGTTTAGTGAACCAGAGAACCGACTGTGGTTTACCTTGTTAGTCACGCATTTGTTTATGGTTTAGTAATGACTTTATATATACTTATACGATTTATTTATTTATCTGGTTTATGTAAGACAAAAGACATTGACTGATAAAGCGAGAGAAAAAATGAAAATAAGAGGGAAATTATACAGAAGGAATAGAGATAAATCAAATAAAGATAAACAGAGAAAAGGTGAATGGAATAGAGGAGCAAAAAGCGAAAGATAGAATAAACTACTCTCTCTCGTACACAACACCACCTTATGAATCCCAACAAGATCTTAATAATGCTGGTGGTGTTGAATAGCTTCTGGTGATGACGTGCTTCCTCCTACCGACACCTGCCTGCACTCTCGATCCCCCTTGACAGTCATCTGATAGCCCTAGGACCTTGGCTAATGTCAATACACTCTTAATGGCCTCTGACAGTGGTGTAATAGCCCCTGGGACCTTGTCTGGTGTCAGTACAGTACACTTTAGACTCCCCATTAACCTCTAAGGTGTGATTTACAAAACACTAGACAGCTACTCATGTGTTAGCACGATTCTGTCCAGCTGAAACCGTATCATTACTCCTGACACATCAGGCACTGTATGATCATGACACAACGAGGCTTTATGACACCATCCCTACCTGTGACACCGTCCCTCCTTGTGACACCCGTATCGAAAAATCGCTTTATAAGAGACCCTGTGATGTTAAGGACGAAATTTGTCGTTAAAAAAAATGAAGAGAATCAGACAGCATAATAATTTGGACTACCACAGCAAACACCATCTTTTTTTTTAATTTCTGAAACTGTTTTGTATTCTTGATCAGAGTATGTTGAATTAATACAGAATACGTTACATAATATGACACAGGAGAGGTGATTGTACGAGTCCCACTAACATGACAGTCAGGTATAATTCATATCTGTTATGGTCTAGAGTCCATTGTTGGCAGTCTCAAACCACAGCAGGACCCTGAGATCCGCCGCGACATTGGTCTGATAGTATGGCAAGTGTTCAAGGTTCTCCAGTCTCAGTGAAAATTAAAACGGGTCAGAACTCTACAAGACGTGGAAGAAAATTACTGATAGTCTAACTTATTCTTGCTGTTGTCTGGTCACATCTACATAACAAGTTCCATCTCAATCTAGTTTAATATGTTTGAGTTATCCCCTTCACACGACACGGACTGACGGACACACTTTAAACGCTCACACACACACAGACGCACAGATTTACAGGTATTATTCCCACAGAGAAAACATGAAATATAGATTCCCCTCCTGCATGCTGTGTGGTCATGAAATTATAATGAGTTTTCCGCTTTTGAAAGACGCACCCCCTTTGTGTCGGCTGATGCAAACAAACGCGCTGCCATGTTGTGACGTCATGAGTCCCTTAGGTTAAAAAGAGATGATAAAAAAGGCAATAACATTCACCTATTGTATTGTATTTTTTGTGGGTTTGACATAATGATACCTTTGGGTGTCAAGGATACCCTAAAGGCATTTCCGAAACCAACGTTGAGAAGTTTTGAAAGACGCGCGTCCCTTTGTATCAGTTGAGGTAAACAAAGCTGCCATATTGTGACGTCATGGGTGTAGGTGGAGTCGAGGGATCATAAATATACACCCAGGGATAATCATCTTGACGTTTAGATTATATACGGCCAGAATTCAGATACTTACACCAACTTTATTCTCAATTTATATGCCACAAAATTATACACAGGTGTTATGAACCTTGATGTTATAAATTCTCCTCCATTAGCCAGAGTAAATCAGCGAGAGAAGTTGAACTCTTTCCTTCGCTACACCTTTGCGTAAGGAGAGTCTGCCAGGCCAATTATCTCGGTGAAATAGTGAATATGATAATTAGCATAAATTATTATCCTTAAGCGTCGATCCGTATCTTGTATTCATTCATTGAGGAATGGGAAAATATTGACCTCTGGGCCCGGGTCATGAGATGAATATTTTTCTTAAGTGGAGATGTAAGAATGCACGTAACTGGTTAACTTTAGGTAAAACACAAGAACAATGGCCAATAATAACGTAAAAATAACACTGAGACTCTACCTTAACTAGATACATTCAGTTAACACCAGTCAGTTAGGAGGCAAAATTAAGATGGAGACTCGACCATAATTAAATGTGGTCCTGAATTACGTAAAAAAAATGTCTTAAGATTCCTTCTGAGAATCTGTTTGGCTGTTGTTATTGTTGTATTTGTTTCTTAAGGAGACATCGACTCATAAGACTTTACCATAATCCTCACTATATACAAAACAAAATACATAAACTTATTTAAACGACCAATAGAAACACATCTTTTATTTTGGTCCATGTGATGATTTGTATCGAGTCAAAACGTCAAATACCAATCGATATTAAGGCGAATTGCACCTATACGATGGGTTTGTTGACGCAGTGAGTGTAAGTAAATCAATTGGCTGGAAAATGAGGAAAAATCCTTATATGGTGGTTTAGGCGAGTTTACGGTTACTTTAATTCAATAATGATCATAGAAAACGGGTGGGGATCTGTAAGGGGTGTTGTGCTTAGGTTGAGGCGAGTGTAAGGTGAAGGGCCGACCTGGTGGTTTTATTTCTTCCCTTCTCATTCCTTCTCTAACTCTCCCTCTCGCTGCCCTCCTCCTTGACTCAACCTTCCTTCTTTTACTCCTTATTCTCTCTCTCTCTCTCTCTCTCTCTCTCTCTCTCTACTTATTCTTTGCTTCATCCCTTATCTCTCGTTTTTCCTCCCCCTCTCTCTTTTTCCTCTCTCCTCGTGTCTCATTTTTCCTCCATCTCTCAGATAAGACTTTAGGAGCAGCCGTAACTCAGCCGGTGAGCCCAATAGTGACGTTTTTATTAGTTTCACACACACACACACACACACACACACACACACACACACACCTAACCCAACACAAACCAACCTAACTTTTCTCTGAACGTAACCTAACCTAACCTATATATCAGAGAGAGAGAGAGAGAGAGAGAGAGAGAGAGAGAGAGAGAGAGAGAGAGAGAGCGCTGTAGATGGTGGTCGGGAAGACGTAGGGGGGAGGGGGTGGTAAGCTGGGTACACGGAATCGTACACAAGCTGGTGTGTGTGTGTGTGTGTGTGTGTGTGTGTGTGTGGAAGAGAGAGGCAGGCTGAAAAATAAGAGATACAGAAATAAAAGACACAGACAGACAGACAGACAGACAGACAGACAGACAGACAGCAGAACGAGTGGTGACATCACAAATATCATCACTAAACATCAACACCAACAACCATTACCTAATTTCAATCACTTAATATGTAAATGAATAACTAAATCCACATAGACAATAATACACAAACGGATCATTACGTAAATAACCGTAAATTATATCATGTAAATCACTAACCCTTAATAGACGGTGGAACAACCCTTAGTGGAGCACCATTAACCCTTTACCCTATTATTATTACATCAGGGGTGATACATTGCAGCGAAGGGGGGGGGGTGGTAGGAGGAGTAAGGGGCAGGGGAAGAGGGTAGAGAGGGAGTATATGGGTAATTAAAGTAGAGATTAAGTGAGACAATTACCTACGTCTCTCATTTATCCAATTACAGGTGCAAATTAAACTTACGATCCTTTGAGACTCTGTTTTTGTCTCGTAGCGTGAGTGAGTCAGCTTTATACGCACGAGTCTTTGGGAATCCGAGTCATGGCCCCTGAGAGTCATTAAGGTGGTGAGGCACGTGTTACCTGAGTCACGTGTTACCTGAGTCACGTGTAGTCTGGATCACGTGTTAGGGAATAGACCAGGTGAGAAGGGCTAGGTGGGAGGGCTAGATGAGAGTACCAGGTGAGAGGACCAGGTGAGAGGGCTAGATGAGAGTACCAGGTGAGAGGACCAGGTGAGGTAGCCAAGCATGTCTCGTATATTTATCTTGACGTTTTATAAATTACCTGTTTCTTCCGCCTCTTGTTCTCTTCCTCTTCTTCTTTTGTTTTTTCCGGTGTTTATTGTTGTTGTCGGTTTATTTGTTCTTCTCTTCCTTGTTTTTATTCGTGTCATTGTTCTTGTTCTCTTTTATTCTTGTTCTTGTTTCTGTTGATTTTCTTCTTTTATCATTTTTTGTTCTTATTAGCCTCTTACCCCTTAAGTGGAAGGGGGGGGGGGGGTGAGATTGGCCTTAAGAGGAGGTGGGCTTCAACAGGTGGGCAACAGGTGGTGTAGAGCATCAACAGGTGGGCAACAGGTGGTGTAAAGTATCAACAGGTGGGCAACAGGTGATGTAAAGCATCAACAGGTGGGCAACAGGTGGTGTAGAGCGTCAACAGGTGGACAGGGTCAAGGCCCAGCTCCCCAGGTGGCCGACAACACAAACATGTTCTTCATATACACAGCCGAGATGTTGGTGTTTATTTACCGTTGTTGAGTTAGGGTATTATCTCTGTCTGTGTGTGTGTTTATTTATCTATCTGTCTGAGTGTGTCTATCCGTCTATTTATCTCTGTCTGAGTGTATCTATCCGTCTATTTATATGTCTGTCTATGAATGTGTGTGTCTGCGTCTGCTTGTTTCCGTGTCTATATATTTTTCTGTGTCGTGTCTATCTCTCCGTCTATGTGTGTATCTTTGTGTCTGTCTGTCTGTCTGTGTCAAAATATCTGGTTCACGTAGCGTCATATACTACACATTCCCGATATTAATTGCGTGTTGGGTTGTGGTGAAGGAGGCCGCTTGTCCATCACCTGTCCTAACTCTCTCTAAGGGGTCGTACGTACGTCAGTGTTTACCACGTTAATAAAAGATAGAATAAGGCATTTACTTTTTTTTCTCTAGTGTGAGAATGTATCTTAAGATTCCCTGAAGCTACGTGCATCTTAAGACTCCCTGAAGCTACGTGTATCTTAAGACTCCCTGAAGCTACGTGTATCTTAAGACTCCCTGAAGCTACGTGTATCTTAAGACTCCCTGAAGCTACGTGTATCTTAAGACTCCCTGAAGCTACGTGTATCTTAAGACTCCCTGAAGCTACGTGTATCTTAAGACTCCCTGAAGCTACGTGTATCTTAAGACTCCCTGAAGCTACGACACAAAGATGGATTTTTGAAAGGTTAGGTTGGGATAATTCGCCAGCTAATATTAAGGGATGAGAGAAGGTATCCAGGTCCTGTGTAGTCTTAGTGTAATTTGGCCGACATTTTGAATCCTAGAGTAAGCCAATTCATTACTGTACCTACGAACCTTTTAGAATCCATTTTTTGTTTTTATTGTAGCTTAAGTGAGTCAGGTAGACAGGTTATGACACCGCCAGATAAGGGGCGAATTTAATGTAAGGTACCTTGAGAATCTGGACCGGCGGGTGGCCTTCACTGGACCGCTCTGGATAAGGGATATACCCGTTTATATGGGATGTTACGTACCAGTTCGTTGACCCCACCACGAGGATAGAGCCACTCGTGTAGTGTGGCTATATGATGTGGTTGATGGTGTGTGTAGCGGTAGTGTGGCTCTATGGTGTGGTTGGGGCGTAGCTTCAAGGGCAAAGGATCAAACGAAACTCTGTCCCAATATAAGGTGTCAGTACCCCCAATTCCTTGACCCCCCAACTCCCCAACATAGGCGATCAGTACCTCCCCTCCCTCTCCTCCCCCTCAAGACCTGTTCCTCACACAGAGACAAAGTAACAAGGAATATATTAGTCACAAAGAGTACAAGATGTCCAAGGCTAAATTGTTGATGCATCTGATGTAGGAGCCTCCCCAACGACTCGAGGCTTCTTGGTTTTACTCCACATGTCCACTCGAGGGTCCGGCGGAGTGGTGACCCAGGCGGCGTAGTAGTAGAGGTGATAAAGACTTTCGTTTGGTTTTTGGTTAGGTTAGGTAAAGTGTAAGCATATATATACCAACGAAGATGAGTTTTCAGGGAGGGTTGTGGAGTTTTTGTTGTTGTTAAGATACCAGTTGAGTCAAGGTTATCTTAATCCAGAAGTTGAGGAAGATGACTTTTTAAAGCCAGGTATTTCAGACGTTAAAGAACCTGTCAGGTGTATCACGAATATATTAATGCAGGTATGTGTGTGTGTGTGTGTGTGTGTGTGTGTGTGTGTGTGTGTATAGAAAGAATGGTGGCTAGTAACACAGAAACAAAAATCTGGATCGTCTTTTACCTGTTGTGAATATAAAACTTACATAAGAAAGAGATCCTGATGATATTTCAGTGTCTAACAAGAATTACCAGGCGGGTCAGACGTTCTTTATTCAATTTATAAAGGAAAACCACTCCTTGAAGGTATGCCAGCCGCGGCCAGACAATCTTGTTCCAGGTGTACTAAAAAAAAAAACCCACCCAAGCTAAGACGAGTTGCAGACGTCAGGGAGAAATGCAGGAGAGTCGTGACCATGTTGGGCTTGTGTGTGTGATGGAGGAGCACCGCTGCCTGTATGGCGGGTGGAGGCCGCTCACTCCACACTCTGTAATCTTATACTTATGTTCCAGATCATGTGCTATCATGGAGTAGGTTTATTTTTTTTTCGTTTTCATTGAGAGATTCGTGCAGTCTGGTGTCTGGTGTTGCATTACGGTGTTGCTGACGTGTATTGCTGTTTTATTTTACGTATAATTCAGTTTCGTTGTTGACACCCATAACGGCATCACAAAGACTGTGTGTTGTGTAAGCCAGTGAGAGGATTACTTATGAAAACAGCCATTAACTCAGACAAAATAGAAAATGGAAATAGACCAAAATATTGATAACACTCCATCTCTCTCACTCATCCTCTGCAACGCGGGTCTCTGTTGCAAATTGTTTCATTCTATGACTTAGAATAACTGTACGGAGGAGATTGTCTCGCGAACAAAAAAACATGAATTGAATAAGTGTAGTAACCCCTGGGTGATGACTGTGGTGAGCAGAGTGGCTGTAAAGGGACCCCGGAGCGTAGTTTAGGGGCTGTCCAGGTGGCGGCGCAGATGATCTCCAGTTTGGTGAGCTTAACAGGTGAAAGGTGAGGGACCTGACGCAGAAGAGAACACCCCGACGAAGGTACTGACTTGTCTGGTTGCCTCGCCCAGGTCACACTTACGCACCTGACACACTCACACTTTGTTTAAGGAACAAAGATGATGGAAGGACAGAGATAGACTCGTGCTGTTGGGGATTATACCAAACGTCTAATGACCAAGAGAGTCGTTATAAATGTTAGTTAGTGCGAGCACGATAGTTACAGGTCGTTCAGGCGACCCCTAACGAGGTGATTAAGTATGTTAATTACCTTACAAGTGTCCATGGAGCGTATATCTTGGTGAGAGAGGGGAGAGAGGGGGGGGGGGATATATTCGAGACTGGTTGTAGCGGGAGGTCATGGAGGGGGAGGTCGTGGAGGGGGAGGTCGTGGAGGGGGGAAAGGATAGGTAAGTCTTGACCCGGACTCGCAATACATCAACAGGTGAGAGGAGGAGGAGGAGGAGGGACGGTGGGAGGGGGGAGACTAGTAAGTGATAACCCGTGTGACTGGAAAAAGATACAACTGACCTCCCAGACTCTTGACCCGACACAAGATGACGTTTAAGGACTATCATCAGCATCATCATCTCAGCATCATCATCTCAGCCCAGACTGTTATCATGAAGCACACATCATACTCACTATTGCTGCATTAATTCGAGTGAGGAAGTGGTCAGGATAGCCTTTTAGAGTTGGTGCTTTAAGGCTGTAACGTCATGCAAGCATATAATAAAGCCTTATATTGTTGCTTCAATTTAAGTGCTTGATACCGACTGCTTAAGGTAGTATTTAATATATTTTGCTTTCTCTTAAGTCGAAGTTCTGAATTTACACATAAGTCTTCAAGGAGATATTTTGGTTCAAGATTTTTACCCCAATCAAAGATGTTATCGATAACCAGAAGGCACAAGGTCTCTTTAAGGTGGCGTCCAAGACCATTTTTTTTGTCGTAAATCATAACTCTGAATTAGAACTGGAAGACTTGAATATCAGAACGTAAAGAGTGATACTTACTATATTACCTGTACAGCTCCAAGACCTTGTTCAACACCAGGAAGTACAACAACACCTAGATGAGGTATCTTAACTCCTACATATGTTTTTCCCTCATGAATCCAATGAGTTTATTTAACGCCTCAAGCTCTTCAACTTCAAGCAAAATAAACGTGTTGGTTAATAAAGAGAATCATAATATTTTTTTCTTTCATGAGTCGGAAGTTTTATGCTGGTTATAAACCTTACGTGAAAAAACACATCTTGAGTTGAGGAGAGAGTTTACGTTTACCTCTAACAGTTGGTGTGTGAGGTGAGCAGTGAGGTATGTTGCCTGCCAGTACCAGTGAGCGTCTTGCCAGGGTTGTGGGGTCCAACAGGGGGAGTTTAGCAAACTGTTCTGGTACCGCTGACCGAGACTTAACCTCTAGTTTATAAACAATCCGGGTAACGTTGTTCCTTTGATACCATCAAGCAGGTAGGCTCCGCTGGAACAGCGAATTAGAGTAATAAGTATCTTAACTCTGTCTGGAAAGAGGACTCAGATAAATGGAAGCTCCCGGTGGTGCTGGAAGGACGGGATCATCGACCTTGTGTGAGATTCTTCCGAGATTTACGTCAGACGAGGGATGACTTTGGAGGGTCAGCTGGAAGATCAACAAGCAAAACATCTTGACGATTCCGGAAAAGAGGAATCATATTAATGGAACTGCTGGAGGGATGTGGCGTCACTAGAGAGGAAGCACGTTGAGGTCCAGGAAAGACGGGTTGGGGTGTCTGGTGGGAGATGTACTTGGAATAATAAGTAAACTGATGATGCCTGGAACGAATAGTGACAGGAATATCCAGATGCTGCTGGAAAGATGTGGCTTTAAGGGGGATCAATGAACTCCTGTGAGGTCCTTCAGGATTTACGTCGACAAGAACTGGCTGGAGGAGAATTATCAAGTCGAGTGTCCTACAAGAAGGTGGTGGCGTCCTGCCCGGTCATCGACCTATCGCACGCCTAGAAATCTGGCCCCCCACACGCCTTCTCTCCAGCACCGACCAATGAGAACACTCCTTCGGTCGGTCTGGAAACACCCCTGCTTCTCACCTGGAAAACTGGACTCACCGAACTGGAAAGCCAGCCAGTCTTCCCGGTCCGAGGTTACCAACCTTGGATCGCTGGCCGTAGGTGTGCCATTAAAGAAGAATGTACATGATGTTGGTGGTCGAGCCTCTTCGAGTTTCCAGTTTGGTCCTTGCACTGACTGCCAGTACCTTTCTGGAATGGAATTGCTGGAAGGAATTAATCGACCAGAACGGGATGAATCCATTCGTGTAACCGAATACTGGCTGTGCGTTCGAATAATTGATGCACTCTTGTTGCAGAACGTTCGAAACAAAAAAGGTGAACGAATCGAAGAACTTGCCGATGCGTCCGAGCAACTGACCCTGATACCTTCTTGTAACTGGTGGACATATTCGAGTAAATGATCGTGTGTTAAAAGTCCAGGGAGACAAGTCCAAGAATCCTCTCTCCCTCACGACTGTCTTATTCATTGTTGCTTAAATCATCATCAGAGGAAGACCAAGAAGACGCCCCTGGGTGGTGGTCACGTGCGATGGGCGGGTGGGAGGGGAAGTGAGAAAAGGGGAGGACAGGGAAGGGGAATGGGTAGATGGATGGGATAGAATAATGAGAGGAGAAACAGAATGGGTATGAAGAAGGGGCACATGGGATGGGATAGATGAATGGCTTGGATGAGCTAGAATTAGGTGGAAATTATTTAGGGAAATACATAGGGTGGAGAGAGATTAAGGTAGTGAGATACATGGGAAAGGAGGAAGGGAAAGATGGGAAGGGAGGTGTGGGTAGGAGGGTCGAACGGGCCAGGTGTTGACCGGAGGACGATAGGATCGGGCATGGCGTCCCCAGCCGGCCTTCAAGGACACCCACCGTAGGACACTGACCCTATACCGCTACGTCCCAGCGGCTGCCAGGACAAGGGAAGATTTTTATAAGGTCACGTTGGAACATGGCAGGATGCTGTCGTGTCCTTGGGAGGGGGTCTTGGAGGTAGTGTTGGGGATGTTTCCAAAAATCCTGATGGGTCTTAAAGAATCTTAAAGGGTATTGGAGGTCCATGGGGAGATTTGAAGGATATTGAGGAGGGTATTGAAGGACCTTGGATGATCTTGTAGAGTCCTGATTGGTATTGGAGAGCGATGACGATGTTGTAGGGGTTTTTGGGGTGTTTCACCGAGTTTCGTTGGACCTAGTACACTTTTGGAGGATCTTTGAGCGTCATAGTGGTTCGTGAAGACTCTTAAAGGACTGTAGTAGGCGTTGACATCTTGGGGAGGCTTGGAGTGACTTGGAGTTATTGTAGGCGTTCTAGGAGGCCTTGGAGTTTCCTCGTAGTTCTTGGAGGATCATAGAGAATCTTAAAGGTGCCTGAAAAAATCACCGGAGAGTTTTGGGAGGCCCTGGGGAGTCTTGAAGGTTTCTGAAGAATATTTGAAGGTCCTGTAGAATCTTAACGGGCCCTGCAAAAATCTTGGGAAGGACCTAAAGAATCATAAAGGGCCCCAAAAGAATCGTATAGACCCTTAAAGAATCAAATTTGGTAGGTCATGGAGAGTTTTAAAAGGGACCTCCAGGAATCAGGTTTGAAAAAATCTCAGGACTTTCTTACGAAGGGCTTTGTAAGGGCCTCCATGACCCTGAAATACTTGGACTGGCCAAACACCTCGACCTCTTGCGTTTCTCCCCTCCTACCCCTTACTCCTCTTCCCCCTTGCCTCCATCGCCTGTCTCCCTCCTCCATCCACTTCCTACCTCCTTCCCTTCCTTTCCCCATTCTGTCTCTCCCGTCCCTTCCCTCCTGCCCTATCCCCTTTCCCCCTCCCGCTCCCCTCTACCCCCCCTGCACACCTGGCCACTCCTTTCCCCCACACCTGTTGCCTCTGCTGCTGCCGCCACCAGGTCAGCCTAGGCCGAGGAGACACGAGACGTTCATGTAGCGAGTTGTACGGTTCCACCTGACTGATTTGCATATCTAGAGAGAAATCATGAAAATTTTTAGCTAGTCTGTCTATCTCTCTCTCTGTCTCTCTCTCTGTCTATGTCTCTGTCTCTGTCTCTGTCTCTTTAATAAGAAACTTGGTGCGTAGAACAGGTTTACATTATTCTTGGGATATTTATAGAAAACGCCTCGCGGTCCTCTGGAATTCTTGCCTCGTGCAGTGGAGAAGCAGACTCACGCACATACACAGACATGCACACACACACAGACAGACATGCACACACGCACAGACAGACACACAGACAGGGAATCCGCAATGATTGAATTGACATCATTTACGTTTTTGCCTAAGTGAGTGAATGAGTGTGTGTGTGTGTTTGTGTGTGTGTGTGTGTGTGTGTGTGTGTGTGTAACGAGGGTGTTGACCATGTGAACTGTTTGTTTATTTTGGCGCTTGTGGACGGATATAACGGCTTATCTTTCCTTAGTAAATAGAGTTACTTACGGTACGGTCTCTCTCTCTCTCTCTCTCTCTCTCTCTCTCTCTCTCTCTCTCTCATTTACCCCTTACACCTCTGCTCCTTTACCCCTCCCCTACCCTCCCCTCTCCTGCCCTCACCCCTTCCCCTCAGGTGAATGTCTGGCACATGACACTAACTAGACAGACGGGTTCTCTTGTTTATATAAGTGTCTCCTAACACCCTCTGCCGCGGGGATACGAACCCGGATCCCTCTTCCTCCTGTAACGAACCCGTGTCCTCTTCCTGCTGTAACGAATCTGGATCCTCTTACTCCTGCTGATCTCTCTCTCTCTCTCTCTCTCTCTCTCTCTCTCTCTCAGTAGTATTGCTAAGGAGTAGATTAAAACAGGCTGGCACAGGTTGATACAGGATATTAATGGTTGATGCAAGCTAAAAGGAGGATCATAGCAGGTTGTTACAGGCTTGTGCAGGTTAAATGGGATGTTAATGCAGGTTGTTACACACTAAAGTTAGGGTTGATGCAGGTTGATGCAGACTGGTGCAGGGCCAGAGGGAAGGTTGATCAAGGTTGGTACAGGCTCTCAAATGCCCAAACAGGCTCTAAAGACAGGTTGAGTCTGAGAGGATAGACTGACAACAACAACAACAACAACAACAACAACAACAACAGCAAACAGAACAGACTGAAGACAACAAACTTTCATGATGGTGATGGGGAGGGGAGGTGGGGGAGATGGTGATGGGGAGGGGAGGTGGGGGAGATGGTGATGGGGAGGGGAGGTGGGGGAGATGGTGATGGGGAGGGGAGATGGTGATGGGGAGGGGAGGTGGGGGAGATGGTGATGGGGAGGGGAGGTGGGGGAGATGGTGATGGGGAGGGGAGGTGGGGAGATGGTGATGGGGGAGGGGAGGTGGGGGAGATGGTGATGGGGGAGTGGAGGTGGGGGAGATGGTGATGGGGGAGGGGAGGTGGGGGAGATGGTGATGGGGAGGGGAGGTGGTGATGGGGAGGGGAGGTGGGGGAGATGGTGATGGAGGAGGGGAGTTGGGGGAGATGGTGATGGGGAGGGGAGGTTGGGGGAGATAGGGAGGAAGAGAAAAGAGGATAGGAAGAGGTGGAGGAACAAGACGAAGAACAAGGAGGTGGAGTAGTAGTTACCTGGTACTGTGGTTACTACAAAACATCATAGGTAGTCCCGGTGTGGCCGCTGGTAGGTAAGGTTCATCCTAGCTCAGGTGAACGGAGAGAGAGAGAGAGAGAGAGAGAAGACGATCTCTCTCTCTCTCTCTCTCTCTCTCTCTCTCTCTCTCTCTCTCTCACTACAACTATCCACACCTCCCGAGGGTGGATTGGTGGCTGGAGTGGATTGGAGCCCCAGGACTGAAGTGTGGACAAACTTGCCTTCTTCCTGTCAAGCACTTGCCGACCCTCACGACCTCCTTGCCTCGCCTTACTCATACCAAATATTTGACTCTCTCTCTCTCTCTCTCTCTCTCTCTCTCTCTCTCTCTCTCTCTCTCTCTCTCTCTCTTTCTCTCGTTTGTATCTATTTATGTATTTATTCTTCTTATTGATCGCTAATTTATTTTGTTATTATTGCTTCTTTATATGGGTAGGCGCTTCAGGTGTGTTGAGTCATTAACCTCTTGAGTACGGTGATGATAAGGTATTAGCCCCCCCCCCCCACCCTTGAGTACGAAGATCCCGTACTCAGGGAGGGAGGTGTTGAGTCGTCGTACTCAAGTCACTTTACATCAGACCAACATGTGACTTAAATTACCTTCGCGTTATTGTTGTTGTTGTAGTTGTTAATGCTGTTATTGTCGTTGCTGTTATTATTATTGTTGTTGTTTTTACATTAGAGTGACTAAAGAATGGGGGGGGGAAAGGGGGAGGGGGAGAAGGAGGGGGGAGGGGGAAGAGGAAGGGGGGAGAGTGAACCTGTGACGTTCTTGGTAACAGTGACCAATAGAAAACAGTCTTCGTTTGTGTATATCTCTGATTGGTCGGTCATAAATACATTCAAAGTAACGTGATTGGTGGAAGGGAGTATACCAGTGGGTCCTTAAATTGGCCATTACCTCTGTTTTCATTGGCTAGACTCACTCCTTTAGCTGATATGTGATTGGTGGAGGTGAGTACCACTATGATCGCCCTTAAGCGCTGTCCGCCGTTTTCTTGGCCGTTGTCCTGAAGGATGACTCGAGCTCATAATGTTAATATTAAACGACAGCAAACAAACACAGCGACCAGCCACTACCACGCGACCAGCCACCACCACGACCACTAACCACCGCGACCACTAACCACCACGACCACTCACCACCGCGACCACTCACCACCAAAGCCAGATACTACCACACACACACGTAGATAGTTAAGGTAATATATTTCTCTCTCTCTCTCTCTCTCTCTCTCTCTCTCTCTCTCTCTCTCATACACAGGCACACGCACGCACCTACATACCAATAGCCAGTTAATCACCAACACACACACACACACACGCACCATCTCGAACCATTGTTGTCTAGGTACCGGGACCACCCTATAACTCACCGAGGCGAGAGGTGTTCCGCGGGAGTCGAACTGTGGGGGTCTCCCTCTTGTGCATTTTTTTATCAGTTACAGTTAGACATTAAAATTCATAAGTCGTCACTCACTCACCGACGTTCCTCCTCCTCCTCCTCCTCCTCCTCTTCTCCTTCCCTTCTCCCTCATCTTTCTTCTCCACTCTTTCTACTTCTTATTCCTTCTCCTTCTCTCCCTTTTCTTCGTTTCTTTTTTCTTTCACTCTTTTATCTTCAATTTATCTCCCATCTCATCACCGTACCTCTCCCTTCCTCCTACCCCTTTCCCGTTTCCCTCCGAATACTGTTTCATTCGATGCTTCGGTTGCTTGTTCGATCCCTATCTCGTTCGTTCAAGGCTTGTTGTTCACCTTTATCGTACACTCTTTCTCTCTCTCTCTCTCTTATCCTTTAATTTTCCTCCCTATCTCCATCATTACTCTTTATCACTTAATTCGTATGCTTCACAACCTCGCTGCTTCGAACACCGCTTTTGATCAAGGAATTTATTCATCCCCGACTGGTTCGTTGTTTTGATTCGTTCTTCCTACTCTCCTTCGTGTTATGATTGCCTCCTTGTTTGGGTTGTATCATACACCTTTTTTATCTTGATTTGTACACCACTTTTATCACCCACTTGTGTTTTTATCTTTTATTGGTTGTATCTATTTTCTCTTCTTTAGCATGTGTTTCGTGTTAGTCTTGTGTTTATTTACTATGCACGACACAAGAGGCGATAGGTAAAGATGATTGCTAAGGTAATATTTCCTCTTTAGAACTGTGATCAGAATTTAGATGAGTAATAATAATGATTGTAATGATAATGAGAGGAAGAGTCAGAATAATGATGAAAATACTAGAAATAATGATGAAATTGATATTAATAAGTTTAAATATAAAACTACAACAACTACTACTAATGTTAATAATAATAATCAATAAATGATTAATAACACAAAACGAAACAAATAAAGAAAATCCTAATTAAAAAAACAACTTTCATCCTTAGAGCATTACGAATAAATAATTAGAAGGAGAGGAAGAATAGGTGAGATGCTTAACAAGATTATTACCCCCTTCCTTCCCACCCCGTGTTCGTATTGCGTATTCAGTATGCAAATTAGGGTTGAAGGGATGATGGTATGCAACATTGCAAGCGTAGGAGGTGCCAATCAAGGTGTTGCTTCTTCATATTGGGCTTCGGGAGAAAGGTGGTAGGTGGTGGTGGTAGGGGTAGTGGTGGTGGTAGGGGTAGTAGTGGTGGTAGGGATAGTGGTGGTGGTAAGTGGGAGGCAGTGGTGGTAGGAGGTGTTAATGTAGTGGTGGTTAGTGGTGGAGAGAGAGAGAGAGAGAGAGAGAGAGAGAGAGAGACTCGTACACGTCCCCTGGTAAGATAAATAGAGGATAATAAATCAAGGTTTAGTTAGAGTGCTAATAAGACTTGCTAATAACTTCTATTGTGTCTCCACTTGTTTTGTTAGTCTATAATGCTTGCCTATTTGACATCATTATGCTGGTTCTCTCTCTCTCTCTCTCTCTCTCTCTCTCTCTCTCTCTCTCCCTCTCTCTCTCCCAGGGGTCACGGGAGGTCAACATCATAGGGGTCACAGCAGGTCAAAGTTAGAGTTACGTAAGAAAATAATGACCCAGGTGTAAAAGGTCCCGAAGCTCTCGTCAGCTGGTAGACAGGGGGCTATTTAGGTGATGGTTCCGTGGGCGTCTCATCGGCGTATCCAACTAGGAAATGTGTGTAGGTGGTAGAAGAAGCGCTCGTATGTCTAGTTAGGATAGGACTTGAGAGGGTAGAGAAAGCAGTGGTGTGTCCAACTAGGAAATGTATGCAAGTGGTAGGAGGATCTTTAGCATGTCCAGTTAGAATAAACATATTAAGAGCATTTATATATCTAATTAGGACATGTCAAAGTTAGGACAGTTCTCTTAACATGTCCCAGAAGGAGACCGTATCCAACCACGCCAGCCACGCCAACCACGCCAGCCACGCCAACCACGCCCCTCATTAAATAAACCACGTAACCAACTGGATGGAGCGCGTGTCAAGAGTACCAAACATAAACAGTACCTTACCATGTTATTACGTAACTAATTAGCATAGGTAAGTTGGCCTTTCTTTTATGCAGGAGTAAGTTTCGTATACACACTCACCTGCCTGCATATACCTGTTGATTCGTGGGTGTAATATTATTCTTTTAAAGGACCAATGAGAACTTTGTATACTGTTTACCTGCCGCCACACACATACACACACATACACACACACACACACACCACATACACACACACACACACACACACATACATACAGGAAAGTCACTATGGAAGGAACAAAGAATAGGAGTGACTTGACAGATAGTAGTGGGCGTGGTTAAGGAAGTAGTGGGCGTGGTTAAGGAGGTAGTGGGCGTGGCTTAGGGAGGGAATGAGGGCGGGTCCACAGTACACCCACCCACCTTGAACGTCCCTGAACTGTGGCTCCCAGGCATGTGGTCTCGGTAGTCCTCTGTTGTCTGGGGTGTAAGGTGTTGTCTGGGGTGTAAGGTGTTGTCTGGGGATTGTAAGGTGTTGTCTGGGGATTGTAAGGTGTTGTCTGGGGGTTGTAAGGTGTTGTCTGGGGTGTAAGGTGTTGTCTGGGGTGTAAGGTGTTGTCTGGGGTGTAAGGTGTTGTCTGGGGGTTGTAAGGTGTTGTCTGGGGTTGTAAGGTGTTGTCTGGGGTGTAAGGTGTTGTCTGGGGGTTGTAAGGTGTTGTCTGGGGTGTAAGGTGTTGTCTGGGGTGTAAGGTGTTGTCTGGGGGTTGTAAGGTGTTGTCTGGGGGTTGTAAGGTGTTGTCTGGGGTGTAAGGTGTTGTCTGGGGGTTGTAAGGCTTTGTCTGGGGGTTGTAAGGTGTTGTCTGGGGTGTAAGGTGTTGTCTGGGGGTTGTAAGGCTTTGTCTGGGGGTTGTAAGGTGTTGTCTGGGGTGTAAGGTGTTGTCTGGGGGTTGTAAGGTGTTGTCTGGGGGTTGTAAGGCTTTGTCTGGGGGTTGTAAGGTGTTGTCTGGGGTGTAAGGTGTTGTCTGGGGGTTGTAAGGTGTACGCGATTGTTGGAAGATTCACTTATATAGCATTGATGCATTTAATAACGTTATGCCATTATTATTATTATTATTATTATTATTATTATTATTATTATTATTATTATTATTATTATTATTATTATTATTACAGCTCCAGTATTCGTTAAATAGAGTCATTACTTTTAATAGTAAAGATACATATTTTCACAAGTGATGGATAATAAATTTACACTACTTACCTACCACGCTATATAAAATGAATAAAATATCAATAATTTACCTACAATAGGAGATGTATTCATTATATACATATATACAGTGTGCGCATGTGTATGTATGAGTATATACTTGAATTGTGGTAGGATTAAATCTTTACATTATATTAATCTTTGTCATGATGGTGATATCTTAGTAGAGAGAGAGAGAGAGAGAGAGAGAGAGAGAGAGAGAGAGAGAGAGAGAGAGAGAGAGGCTACTGACCACTGGGTCCAGTAGACGGAGTAGAGTGAGTGTGTGCCGACCATAGCCTAGCAACAACAGCCACCACTACCACCACCTGTGCCCCAGACCCAGTTTACATAAGTTATCTGTGACTCCCTGCTGGTTCACTGGTCTATATTGAAAACGCTGAGTTTATGGTGATACTGAAGTGAAGGAAATCTTTTTATACGGCGCCGAGTTTTATTGAATTTAATCTCAGTTTGACGAGAGTAGGAATGGGGTTCTAAATCAATAAATATCTTACATAATCATTGGGTACAAAGTCTATTGTTAATTTACATTCATGCAGTCCGCCGTTATCTAGACACGCATATACTGATGATCTGTTGCTAGGTAATAACGTGCAGAAAGATTACGAAGTCTATCAGAATTAACAATCTTTTTTTTTACACGTGTCTGCTATCAGGAAACGCAAAAGGATTTATTACACAGCACAAGTTCACGCGGGGAGTCAAGTTGAGGCCAGAGGGTTGTAATATAACGTTACCGGCATTCCTCAAGTGAAACAATGGTTCTACTGTCTTGTCTTGTGTATCTCAGACGCCGTGTTGAGCTCTGAATGTGAGGGGTATAACTCAGATTGTTGAGTCAGAGGAGAAGGGAGGTTCATTTGCACACGTACACCTACACCCTCCCTCTTATGTACGCTACACTGCATACAATCCCGTAAGAAGAGGAGACAGAGAAGCCTAGCCCATGGTTACACCTCACCGAACTGGATACATTTGTGTTAGCGGTTTGCCGTTTTCGCTGAGGGTTTTTCATTCCACCGACCATAAAATTACATCAATTCTGGATACTAATGGACGGTAGGTACTCCTAGGAATCCATTAGGGGAGGAGGGATAGGGGGATGGAGGAGGAGGCGGAGGTTAGCTGGGATAAGGAGCTTGGTGGGTGGTTGCTTTCCCGTCCCATGTTAGCCTGAAGGCGTGAGTGCCGTGATAGAGTAGCAGGATACAATTTACGAGCACCGTGTACTGGTTTCTCAAAAATTCGAATTATTTGGGGCTGCCATGTTTGTGTGGTAGCTTCAGGGAGCCAGTTAGAGAGATTAACTTACAGACATCTTAGACTCCTCGCTCAGTCTTCTAGATGGGTGACGATAATTAAAATATAGGAGCCACCATACACCTGTAAGGTAAACATAACTACATAACTGTTAAAGGGAGTGACAGGGAACACCTACAGGAGACGGGTAAGATGTCAGTTGCTGTAGATGTCGCAACGGTAACTCACTTTATGACCGCCATCTGTGACCGTAACGCTCAAGAATCTTCTTTATTCTCTTAGGTCATCTGTGTTCTTGAGGCGGAGTTATACAATATAGCAGGAGCAGCATCTGGTGGATATAAAAACAATGTTGATATGAATAATGTAAAGCCTTGGTTTAATATATACAGTGCTGAGTTAATATAGATCTTAACACTATCTCATTAATTTATGCAATCAACAATAACATTAATACAGTTACACACATATTTTTTTATTGCCTGGATTATATTTTAACAGCGATCTATGGTTTAAGAACTCAGCCGCTGAAACACGTGAATACATTACAACAACAATAACCTCATCAGTTGCTGGCCGTAAGTAACAGTAAACCAGGGTACGAACTTAGGAACACTACTTAAATTATTGAAATATCACCGTAGAGCCACACTAAGCGAGAGACGACACTAGGCTACTCGGGAACACGTTATCAATATACCTTTGGTGAGTGTGAGCAACGGGCGACTGCTGGACCAGAACGATGATTCAACGGGATAAGAACCCCGACACATTCTCTGTGATCTTGCAGTGGGCTGAAGCTCTGGGGTATCTTGACACTACGATTGTATAGAAATAATTGGTATTTTTATTGCTTATTATATGGTGATGTCTCGGTGAATTTTGATATTAAATGTTTTTGGGTGATTTAATTTGCCGTTTCTTGGTCTACATTAAATAAAGAGTCCATATAACAAAATAAAAATTGTCCCTAACCTAACCTAACCTTACCTAACCTAACCTAACCTAATGTCCACCGTTAAGTCCTGAGGGGGTCATAACCATTTACCTGACGTCCAGCTGTGTCGATTAATTAGGGATTTATCACCTGGACAGCTAACTGGAGTCTACCGCTGCTCCCCGTGCTGCCTACACACACCCAACACCCTTGTGGTAGCCGAGGTCCGTGCATCATTCTCTCCCTAGATCAGTTTGATTATATCCCCCCTTGATAAATAAGCTCCTTTGGTTTGTGCTAATTTTGCCTCTATGGATAGTTAAGCTCCCTTTGAGTATTGATCCTCTCACCCTGGACACCCTAGTCCCCCTTTGTCATCTCTCCCCCTCCCCCCTGGATACATAATTTTCCCTTAGAAACCTCTTCATCTACTCCTGGATATATTAACCTCCCTTAGAATCTCTCTTCTTCCTGCCCCTAGAAACCTCACCTCTTCCCCCCTTGATGGATCACTCCCCTTAGACCCCCTCCCCTTCTTTTCCTTTCCTCCCCTTCCATCCTTGGGTAAGAGGTCATTAGTTATCTGGTAATAAGATAATCCTGTCAACAGTGTGTCCGCTCTACCCTCCCACAAGGCACCAGGTACAGTGAGTCTGTCGTCCACTTGCTGATGCCTTTGTCGTTCGTGGATACAAAGTCGAACAAACTAAGTAAATCTTCATAGTCGGTAAATCTTAGCCAAGTCTTTATTCTCTCAGCCCACGCGGAAGGTGTAGTGTGGCGAGGGACAAGTAGGTAGGCGACGTCGGTATAAGTTATTCACATTGGAAGGATTGCCTCTATTTTTAGCGCCATGTCTAACTGCTTCTTCTTCAAGTGAACTTTGCAACTTGATCCTTAGTCAACTTAAATCGTTATTGTTTGCTCCTTGTGGGGGGAGCACAGGGCTTTGATATAATGTAATAAATAAATTATTTTCTATTCGTTGGTTTAAATGCGTAGTGTCAAGAACAGGTCGCGGGAAAAATCTCTCGCAAGGGACTAGTTTTTCTGGCGGTAGTGCGCTGGACGGGTAAGGTCAGTGGCCTCGCCTCCGCCGACTGGTTCTTCGCTGCGGAGGAATACACGAGCGTCTCTCTCACCCTGGCACAACACTCAAGTAAGAATTCAAAATAAGATTCTGAGGAATTTGAAGATAAGCACTTAGTCAGCTTTTAGTGGTGTTTGGAATTCACCACAAAAGTTCCCTGATAATTACCCGAGCATAATGTTGTGACCGTAGAGGCGACGAGCCTGAGGCCACGTAAGGGACCTGCACCCAAGATTCTAAAAGCCTTGTACGTTAATCTTTTGTAATATTTACTTATTTGGGAAGATGCGAGTGTACTTAACTGCCTTAATTAACTTTCGGCAGAGGTAAAACGACCCAAACGACGCCGACATGGACCACCGAGTCTTCAGTAACGAAAAGAACCTAAAGAGGAAAGATTCCACCTAAGGATCTCAGAGCTTTAAGACTCCTTGGCTGGCCACCAGGACCAAGTCGTCACTCCGGTCTCCTGTCTTTATTTTTTGTCGTTGTCATGACTGGTTGTGTAACTGTCCAACACCCTCAAAAACTGTTTACCTCTTGATTAGTGTGGTGTGTGGGGGGGGGGGGGGGACTGTATGATTATTGAAGTTATTATGATTAGATTAATATTTTTTCGAAATCAGGTGGATGACCTCGGAGAAATGTGGATCTATTTGTCAAGGTAAACCTGACTCTATCCCTTGATGCAGCTCTTTACTTTCTTGGACCATCCTCCCCCACCCCGTCCTACGCCCTATCCTCCCTCCGTCTCTACACCCTATCCTCCCCCATTCCCTCCTTCGCCACGCTCCATGCTCCCTCCCTCCCTCCCTCCCTCTCTCCCTCCCTCCCTCCCTCCCCCACACCCTATCCTCCCCTATTCCCTCCTTCCCCTCCCCCCCACCCCTGTTTATCTCCCTCTCTCCTCCCCCCCCCTCCCTTGGTCACCCTGTCATCACCCCCTCCCTATTCTTGTTGCTTTAATATTCCTTCATTATTTTTTGTCTATTTATGTATCATTACATCTTTTCCCACCTACCTATTTACCTATGTGTACAACCCATCCCTACCTTCCCCTCCCCTACCTTCCTACCCCCCCCCCCCATACCTACCCACCTACCTGCTAATGGTGCCCAACTGTGCCTTACCTGTGGCCTCGATGATTCGACCCAGAGAGAGAGAGAGAGAGAGAGAGAGAGAGAGAGAGAGAGAGAGAGAGAGAGAGAGAGAGAGAGAGTATGCCATGGGTCAATTAGCAGCTGAACTCTACAATATTTAGCTTCAGTCAACATTGGCCAGACGCTCTGAACAAATAGACTAACTCCGTGTGATTGATATAACTCATTCAAGAACATGCATAAGAATCATGTATAGAATGTATCAAATGTATCAGTATGTGCAAAATGTATTCAATGTATTAAATTTTTTCGGTAAAAAGATTGATACAGTTTCGATTAAAATTCCCAGAATACTCAAGATCTTGATATATAATTCACCCGTAAGTATGAGGCCAGATATAACAGTTCGTAAATAGTAAAGATTAATATATATTTTCATTTCATAATACCTTGTACACATAGGAGTTATATTTACAGGTACAGATACAGGTAATATAAATACAGGTACAGACACAGGTACAGACACAGGTACAGACACAGGTAAGCACAGACACAGGTACGCACAGACACCTACATCTTTCACATCAAGGGTCTTTTTTAATTGTTCTTTTTCGTCAAGTCGAGTCAATACTTTTGTTGACATACCCACGGTTGGCTAGTACTCCCATGACCTTCGCCCTGAGGAAGATCCGGGACGTTCATATGGTTTTAAAAAGTTTGTCAAGTGGGGAATGTGGGAGTGTTGTTAGTGGCTTGTGTTGTGGAGAAATGTTATATATATACTGAAGAAAATCTAAAATAACAATAACTTTGAAATAATATGAAATAACACCTAGAATAACATCACAGAATAACAAGCAAATTACAGTTGAATCTCTTAACTAATACAAAGTTAATGTGTCTAGTTTAGGTAAAGCTTAAGGAAACTAGACCTCAAATGCACAGTCTCCTACGATAAATTTTTCCTCGTAACTTAAGAGAATTTCGTAGATATAAGTTAATTCCTAAGGTTTATATCGAGTATTGGTCACTATTAGGTGTGGGGGGGAGGGGAGAATTTGTCGTAAGAATATTTTTGAGAATCTGGTGCAAGGAGTCTTATTTGAAGGAATGATTTGACCTTTGAGAGTCTTAAGAGTATCCAAGACAGAGATTCACGAAGGGTGGTGGGGGGGGGAGGGAAGGGGGGGGGGGGTCAGTGTGTGTGGGCAAGTTGGTTCAAGTTGTTTACTCTTGTGCACTGAGCGTCTCCAAGGGCTTCTTCTTCTTCTTCTTCGGGAGTTGGCTTGAGGACCTTGAAGACTTGCCTGAAGGTCGTATTGGGGTCAGGAAACTCATCTTGTATTCACACCTGGCGCCTTCATAGGTGCATTAGGTGCTGGCTGCTGATGCTACAAGCAAAACAAAATAAACATGCTCGTTCACTGTACCTCGGGTTATTGTTTTGTGTTGGCCAAGATCCCGACGGCCGCCTACAGGTCACGTGATAATAATGGATGAAGTTCAAACACGTTATCTTATATGTAAAAAAAATAAAAACCCACTGATACTTAACTCATATGGGATTTTATGTATTCTATGTACTTTATATTTGTGGAATAACTACATATGGAGGTTGATCTGTAACATTGTGTAACTGAGTAGGTTTGAGTAGGAGGTCTTGAGTGTGTGTGTGTGTGTGTGTGTTCGTTAAGGTGTTAGGTTGTAATTTCACATTTTTTTTTATTTTGAATTTATTTAATATAAAGATGAATTATTATTTTATTCCTGATTAAAAATTAACCACAAACAACAATGGCTTTCTGGAATGTACCATCCACAGGTGAATAGATATTAATTAACATCACACCTGAATAGATAAACCTCAATAACTTAATTAATCTATGTTTGTCTTGTTTTTGCCATTTGTGGATCTAGAGAGTATTGTTATGTTACGCCGTTCTAAACACCGCAACCTTCAGGAGTGACCCTCAACAGGTTTAGCCCAGAGTTTGCCTGTACTGATGACGGAATAAGTCCTTGTATTTTTGTGCTTTTACAACTATAGAAAACAAATAAGGTTCTTAAGTACGTATTATAAGTGTAGACCCATGCACTACACAACTCCTAAAGTCTTTAAGTAGGTTTTCTAAGTGTGTCCGTAAGTCCATACACCAAACAGCCATTATTAAAGATTAAGAAATGTAAATCTCCTTAAGTGGGTTATACCAGGAGCTAGAGGACGACCTGAGGACGACCTGAGGACGACCCGAGAGACAGCAGTTGAAGTTACGGGTAATTTACATGTCGTCTGTGGGTAGATAAACAGTGGCTGTTTTTGTCCGTGTGTACAGATTTGTGTGTGCGCAGACTGCATTGCGTGTGTGTATAACTTACACCCGGCAATGCATACAGACATAAGCCATGAACGTATAGATAAACATGGCTGTGTGTATCTTGTGGCGGGTATGAACGCCGGCCACCTTGTACCTGGGGTTAATTACTGTACTCTAGGATAAACACCTGTAATCTAAAGACACAAGGACACTCGTGGTTGGAGGGGAGGGGCTAATGGGAGGGAGGGACAACGACTTCTCTTACTATTACTACTACTACAACTATTACTACTGCTACTACAACTATTACTACTGCTACTACTAGTCCAAGCATCACTACCTATGATGCCCTAATAGTGTGAATAGATGCGACAATCCGGATCAGCCTTAACTAATGACTTTTCAAAGGGACTGGGAACCTGAGGCAGTGTAGGAGGACCACCATCTTTTGTTTCTATGTTGTGGGTTCGGACGTCTCATGTGTTCGCTAGTCACTCTATCCTTTGTCGTGTGAGGAGAGCTCAATGCACTAATGACTTGTGATAATAATTGTTCATTATTAGTCTGCTAGAACAAAAGGGGGTATTGAGTTAATAGTTGTTTTGTCTTGATACTACAAAAGAATTCAATAGACGCCGAAATCGTGGGAACTATAAACGTTAGGATGTTAATAAAGATCGGATCCTCGAATGTGACAAGTGATGATTAATCAAATCTTATCGTATAAAGGGATCTGTTGATTTGTTGACGACAAGACGTAAACACAATGCGGGGATAATAGTATTTTCTTTTCTTCTGGTCAGTTTACTTTAAGTTTATTGAGGGATTTTCCTTTTGGCTTGGAATTTAGCACCTGAGTGAGGATCAGATACTGGGGAGGTGTCATCCAATCGGCAGTAAATTACAGACGAGACGTATAACTGGCAATCTTAGGACGCCACCTTGAGCCACCGCCCACCCACCCACCCACCCAATAAACACATGTTGACACCACCCACTACTTAAAAACATTACCCGCTGCCACCCACCACAACAAACACGACGCCGACATTCCTTCTATTTCTCTTATTGTTCACCCAAGAGCGACACCCACCCACCCACCTACCATCACCCAACGACTTCCAACCAACTGCAACTCCCACTAAAACCCATTTACGATACCTTACACCCATTTACGATAACCTACACCTACTTACGATAACCTACACCCAGACCGTACCTTAAGTGATCCGTTTAGATACGTTCTCACACCTTCAGTTACGAAGGATAGAAATAACGCACGAGCCATTGAGATTCCCATCCAGGTAGGAGGTAGGGGGGGGGGGGTGGAGGGGGATTAACTCAAGTGTCTAAATCCTTGAGATTTCGAACCCAGGGCGACGCCTTACACCTGTTGGGAGTCACGCTTACCTGAAGAAGATTGTAATTACTGCTGCCGATGGTGTTCAGTCTCACACACACACACCTCTATTATGATGGTTAGATTATTTGATAAAGGGAACAGAGAGAGATGATGATGATGAGTAAATGGAGATAGAAGGAGGAGAGATAAACGAAGAATAAAGACTAGAAAAAGAACAGAAGAAAATGGAGAGAAAATTGAGAATAAGAAGGAAAGGAAAAATGAATAAAAGGAGAGAGGAATGAAAATAAAATATTAGGAAGGTTGAAATAAAAACAAGATAAGTGTTAAAGTTTTTTTTGGTATTTTCCGCCATATAAACCCAAATATTTCTTCCTCCTCTTTCAATAATTTCTTTTGCTTTTTGTACATAGTTGGTGGTTGTTCTATATTCCCTCTTCTTGTTACAACGTTTATAATATTGCCGAAGAAAACGTAAATAATCGTAAGAAATAAGGAAATTATATATTTTTTCTTTAAGTTTTCTAATGTATGTTAGTGTTCACTCGACTCGACTATGCTAGCCCACTATCCCTTGACCACTGGCATGGGTTGGATCGTTAGTGGGCTGAACCCTTAATGAGCAGGACCCCCTGGCGTGGGTTGGGCGCCCTGGTGTGTGCCCGAAATAGAGACAAGCCTTTTATAGTAAAGGCTGTTATCACTTAAAACCCTTTCCCCGATCAAATCCTTCATCTAGCTCACACCGCTCCTCTTTTGTTTTAGATAAACCTAAATGTTTTACCCAAGATGGAGGTTCAGATACCCAGTAACGGCTTCGGTCTTCTTTATCGTATTGGGATGTCCTAATAAAAGTGTTCAGCTATTATTACACTTGTATCGCCTTTCCTTTTATTTGTATCGTGTTTAAGTTTTATAACCAATAAAAGCATTTAGATTTGATAACTAATAACGTTGTATATAAGATCTTTAATTCTCTCAACTCTGTGTAGGCGACTGTTTTAGCTGATCCTATTAAGGTTTTAGATCCTTTTGTGGAGTATAAATGAGTTGTATTCCTTTCACTATCATCCAGGTGTTTGTGTTAACTGACCTTAATAAGGGAGTTTTAACCCCTTGCTGGGACTCTTGAAACTCCAGAAGTGTGCGTCGCTTGTAGCTACTTGGCGCCTCCTCCCCACACTTGTAAACAGGATTTTATGGCCTTTGTGGTTGAGTTTTATGCCTGTGCGAGATTCTAGCCTAGGATAAATTAGTCTTAGGTCTTTTTACGTCAGGGATTACCTTTTTTATACTTCAAAAAAAGCTGTGAAAAGAGTATAAGGGAATTGATTTGTACGGTACTCATGGCATAAAATCTTCAGGTATCCCACTGAAAATATCTACGGATAGCCATCGTATATTTTCACACATTATTCGTTATTAAAATATTAACCGATATTATTCGTAATTTGATAGATTTTATGCTGGAGAAATTTGGCAGTTTAAAGAGGCAAAGAGAAATAAAAGCCAATCAGACGCGATCATAGATACCAGGAGCCAGGTAGAGGCGTTGAAAGCTTTAACGCGGGTGTTGTCTGGCAGCGGGAAGGCGGCTATATTTAAATACATCTGTGTATATTTTATAGTCTGTAGATAATAATATTTCTTTGGATGTCTATTTTAAGTAATGTGTGTTTGTATTATATATTTTTCTATTGCTTTTTCTTATTGATTTTATTGTTTTTATTGAAATTCTTTATAAAATCAGATATTTGTTTTTAGAGGATATTGAACTTTTATATATCGTCGTTTTTAGGTATTTGTGTTATCTTTTTCTTTAGAATTTAGTGACTTCCTGTCTAATTTTTAAATATATTCCTTATTTATGTTGTTAATCTTTTGGTTGTTGGTAGATATTCAGTTCCTGTACAGTCCTGTTCCTATAGAATTTTCAGTTGATTTTCTTTGTTAATTCTTATTGGTTGATTTCTAAAATGCTTACTAGAAAAACATATAGATGGAAGGAATTATTTATCAACTATATCGTCGCTGGGAGAGAAGTTATGGTATACAGTAAATATCTCCCGCTCTTATTATTGTTTTTATTTATTATACTCTGTCTGAATACCTGTACCGTAAGATCATAACACTATAGAACCTTCTAGTATCGAATCTCCTGCTGTGTCGTAAGCTCACAGTAATGGAGAAGTTGATGAGTAATGTTGGGCGTCGACTCGAAGCGGAGGAGTGGAGGCGGTCAATCTCTGGTCCACGATGTTGGGTCCTTCTGTCACCTGTGTGTGTGGGAGGAACTATTTAAATGTTAATGTATTTTTTTTCCTTTTGCAGGTAAGTTGAGGTGTTCCCATCCCCACTGGCTGGTCAGGAGGGAGTTCAGGTCGACGGTGGGTGAGTACAATGGTTAAATTAGGGAGTTGAAAGTCAGGGAGGTGGAGTGTAATAATAATAATAATAATAATAATAATAATAATAATAATAAACGGTTTATTAATAGAGTTGCAGCCGGTGGGTGAAAATATACAGACTTACATTTGATTTAGACATAATGGTATAATATGCATTGAATACATTTACAGGGCTGTACAGTACATAAATCAGGAGTTGTTTATTATTTTAACAATAGATGGGATGGTGGTGTTCTTATATCTATCGATGTGGGCTCTTTTGGGCTGAATTTTGTTGTAGTGGCGGACTGCGCGAGTTGGGTGGGGGGCTGCAGGAGGTGGCGATGGCGAGGGTGGTGCAGTAGTCCACGGCCAAACCTTTCCAGTGCTTGGTGGTGGAGGTCACTGAGGGATGGCATTTCCAGGGTGGAGAGTGACGGAGTGTCCAGGGAGACATAGGAGGGATTTTGATGAGTACACGGCTAAAATTAGGGAGTTGGGAGTAATGAGGGAGGAAGTGAGGTGGTGAGTGTCAGTAGTGTTATCAATCCTGACACTGGTCCAGGGGATGGGATTGGCTGACACACTCCAGCTAGTACGGAGATCACTCAACTAGGCACCGAGACGACCTGCTAGTTTGTGTCTTTGTTTGTACTTTAACCCGTAGAATACGAGAAGGAAAAATAACCCCTAAGACTTTCTCGTACTCATGAGTTCATTGAACCTGAACCTATGAGTCCGATAAGATAATTCCTGGAGTACAAAGACATAAGTCCTTAAGTATGACTAAACCCTGTCGGTACAACAACTTGACGTTTAGGGTACGATGACTTCACCGCTAGAGTAAGACGTCTTAACTCCCCTGAATAAGAGACGACTTAACCCTTTGAATATGGTGAAAATCCCTTAATTACGATGATTCAACCCTTTGATCACAACAAAAACAACACCAACGAAACAACAATAATAACAACAACATTGTACACTAGCAAAGTACACAGACCTGGTAATATTAATACACCCAGCAGTGGACCCGTGTGTACTGAGAGTATATCAGAGGAGGCGGGACTGCTGGAAGGTGTAGATGGGTGTTGTGAGGGCGTGTAGACAAGCCAATGGTATGCAGAAGTGTGTCAGGGGGAGAGGAAGAGGGAGGGGAAGGGAGTGACTGGATGGGATGGTGATAGGTGTATTAGGGTGTAAGGAGGAGTGTAACGACGACACAGGTATGTAGGAAGTGTGTTGTGGTAGGCAGGAGGAGGAGGAGGAGGAGGAGGAGGAGAGGAATGGGGAAGGGGGAAGTGACTGGACAAGATGGTGATGGGTATAGAGGTGACACAGATATGCAAGAAGGGGAAGAAGGACGAGGAGGATAATGGGGAATAGGAAGAATGGCATAGGGGGGTAAAAATAGGAGCTCATGGGGAAGTGGATTAAGGGATAGTGGATGAAAAGTGGATAGGATAGGACAGGAGATTGGACAGGTTGGCTCGTAAGCAAGAGTGGTTAATTGACAGATAGGGAGGAATGATGGGATGCTGAGACTAGGATGGGTGATGGGGTGCTGAGACTGGGATGGGGGGATGGGGTGGGGTTTGATGGGACGGGGCGTAGATGGGCTTGGCCACAAGAGAACAGGTTTGTCCCGTTAAAATCAGCAGCATGATCTCGAAGGCATTTAATCCTACCCAACACGCGGCCATTATTCTTCAAACCCTCCCCCCCCCCCTTCTTCCCCCTTCCTTCCCCCCCCCTTCTTCCCCCTTCCCTCCCTCCCCCCCTTGTCTAGTGGGGTGTTGGGGGGAGGGGAGGGAGTTAAGGAGAAGCTGCACTGCGTTTATACGAAAGGAACAGAGGATAGGGAGGGAGGGAGGATGGGTAGGAGAGAGGGAGGAAGGAAAAGAGAAAGGAAGGAAGGGAAACAAAGGAAAAAACGTAAAAACAAAGAATACGTAATATGGAAAACTAACAGGAAAATAATAATGACAATAAAAACAAGAATAAGAAAGAATAACAAGACTCAACGATAATAAATAAAGAAGGATTTAGAAGGTGCTAAATTGTTATACACAGTGCAAATGGATGATCATTTTAGCTTCAAACTTCCCACAGCTAAGTCAGCGGCTCAGTTACGTAAGAGTTTAGTCACCTTTAGCTCTCGACTCCAGCTCCTCGAATTTACCTGCGGATTTTAGGAATTCAGCTTCGGATATTTGGGATTCAGCTTCGGATTTTGGGATTTAGCTTCGGATTTTGAAATATAACTAAGGATTTTTCTGGATTCGGCTTCAAAAAGTCGAACTTAGCTTTGGATTTTTCGATATTTAGCTGCAGATTTTGTAGCTCTCTTGTTCGATTTCTTGGATATATATTTTTTCCTTCCTTCCTTCCTCTGTTCTTCCTCCTCTCTTTCTCCTACACCCCTACGCCCGTCCTCACTCCTCTTACTCCTCTTTCCTCAACCTATCCTTCATTCTTATCATTTTCCCTCTCCTTCAATCTCCCTCCCATTCTTCTACTTCCACAATATGCTTCTTCTTCCCTTCTTTATCCCTCCCTCCCTCCCTCCCTCCCTCCCTCCCTCCCTCCCTCACTCTCCCTTCCTCCCTGCCACTCCCTTCCTCCCTGCTACTCCGTTCCTCCCTGCTACTCCGTTCCTACATCATCATCATACATACATACATCATTTAGTTACTCGTTCCAGTATGCAAATTTGGCTCCCGAGGTAGAGATATCATGCAAAACACACATTATGAATTGTTGATGAGACGCAAGGCCCAGTTTTAGCTTCTAGTATTTAATATGTTAAGGCGGAGCAATCGTAGTGGTTACCGATACAAGTGTTGAAGTCTCCCCTTAAATAGAAAATGCACATGAGAGAAAATTTCGTAATTTCTTCAGAACATATTAACGGGTGTGTGTTGATAACTGGTTGGGTATAATATTCAGTGTCTTAAATTTCACTGTTTTGGTAGAGATTGGCTCAGTAAAATCTACGTAGGCGTGAAAATTAGACTACATTATATTATTATCCTGCAAGCACGTCTTAAATTTTCATTGGGTGAACACAGACAAGGCTCAATGAATTGGTGAAGTTTCCCATTAAATACATATCGTAAATTAAAGAAAACGAGGCGAATTTTTTTTTTATACCCAATAAACAAATGGCAAGTGTTGAATATTTATATATTTAATTAATGATTAAACACAGCACCACAATAAGCAGAGTGGAATGGCTTTGACTGCTATTATACCAATATTAACGTCTCCTATTTAACAGAAAACTGATACCAGAAAAAACTAATCTCTCTTTATACTGGGCGACTAAGCTTTTGTTTATTATTAATCCCTGTAAAAATGTTCCCAGATAAAATATATCTAAATTTATCTACGTTGATGTTAAGGGTTTATGATATATAGGAGTGTAATTCTTACCAACACTGAAGTTATCCCTTAAATGAATGTGTTTATGAGAGAAAATAAACCCTTTTTCCATCATTAATCCCATTTTAAATTTGAGTAAGACTTTCAATGGTTTTGATGTCTATAATCTGCGTCATATAACAAGCAAGATAGCGGCGATTTAGATTACACATCATTATCAGTGTTGAAGTTCTTGTTGAGAATAAAAAGGAAAAAAACTGGTAGCATTGATATTAAAACCAACTTCTTTGAACACCCAGTATAAACAGGTTTACCTTTCATCACTCGGTTTAACAGAATAAATAAATAAATAAACAAGTATTCCTATCAGTATGTTGAAGAGAGAAATAAAACCTGTAGTTCCTTTAGTTTTTTTATGTTTTACAAGTGGATGAGTGTGTGATATATTGCCACCAGTTTACAGGTAATTCCAGTTCGATAGCTAACCTCGGGGTGTGGCGACGAGGTGGAGAAACACTTCGTAAACACCACAGTGAGTGAGGGAGGGAAAAATTAAACCAAATTCTCTTAATATGCTGCAAATTTAATAACATTTCCCGATTAAGTGCAACAAATACAGAAAAAACAGGAGTGGACACAGACACGGTATATTACACGATCAATAGGTGAATTAAACAGACAACATACGACCTTAACACACAACATACGACCTTAACAAACAACCTACGACCTTAACAGACAACATACGACCTAAACACACAACATACGACCTAAACACACAACATACGACCTAAACACACAACATACGACCTTAACAGACAACATACGACCTTAACAGACAACATACGACCTTAACAGACAACATACGACCTTCAGAAATACCAAACTAAACAACTTGAAGACACACATTACTATAGGCTGACGGTGTTGGTGTAATAACAGGCCATTAACACCTATACACACACACACACGGCCCTCCTGTTGTGTAGGATTCCCATTGGTAGGAATCCTTCTCGGCACACAAGGACTCTTACGTTAGGATTGTTTGTTTTTCCGTCTGAGGATGATACGACGTGAAGATTAGACACCCCAGCTTATCTATGAACATGATGATTTAAAACACTATAAAGCTTTATCTGAGTGGGGTTAGGTTAGGTTAGCAATAGATAAGGTTAGGTTTAGGTTAGGTTAGCATTAGATAAGGTTAGGTTAGCATTAGGGTGGATTGGGTTAGGTTAGGTTAGGTTAGGTTAGCATTAGGGTGGATTGGGTTAGGTTAGGTTAATGTTTGGGTTAGGTTAGGTTAGGTTAGGTTAATGTTTGGGTATTTATTCGTCAGGTTAAATAAAATGGGGTTCCTAATCCTGACGTCATCCCGAGAATATAATGTGTAACCTCATTGTATGGGTTGTTTTCAATCTATGGGGGACGTATGGATAGTTATAGCTTTATCAGTAGTTCTTTTTGTTTTATCTCTTTCATTATCTCTTTTTATCTCTGTCTCTCTATCCGTTTCATACTCTCATTATCTACTCTTCCTTTATCTCTCCTTCGTCGTGTTGTCTCTCTGTTCGAGTTTTCTTGCGTGTTCTGTTTCTTTTCCTCCTTCACTCCCTCCGCCTCTTCCTTATCATCCTCCCCCTCTCTCCCTCCCACAATTCTCCTTATTCCTTCTCTTCCTACTTCCCTTCCAACATTCCTCTCCCCCTTCTTCTTCTTTCCCTCTTCCTCTCCTCCCCGCCTCGACTTCACCCTTCTGACTACCAACTTCTTGAGCAGCAAGTTTGGGGATCACTGACCTTGAGGCTTGACTTGTTTCCCTTCTCTGGGGTGTGTCGCGTACCTCCTGCTAGCCTGGGGAGGGGAGGGGGGGGAGGGGAGGGCAGGGGAGGGGAGAGGAGCGAGGGGCGAGGGGAAGGATGTGAGGGAGGGGATGGGGGAGGGTGGGAGGGGCGAGGGGCGAGGGGAAGGGCGAAGGATATGAGGGAGGGGAGGGGGTAGGGAGGGAGGGGAGAGGGGAGAGGGGAAGGATGTGAGGGAGGGGAAGGGAGGGTATGGGAAGAAAGAGGGTGTGGCAAGGTGGTGGCAAGGAAAAGGGGGATGGGGAAAAGAAGGGTCGAGGAGGAGGTAAAAAAGGAGAAGGGGGAGGGGGTGAAAAGGGTGAGAGAGAGAGAGAGAGGATAAAAAAAAATCTGACGCGCCTTAAAATCCAAAAAAAAAGGGAAGGTTTAAATGTTTTGGTCTCAGAGATGAGGGAGAGCGAGGAAGAGGTGGAGAGATGATGTTGCCACGCATCACTGATGGTGTGATGGAGGTGGGAGAGGGAGAGGGAGAGGGAGAGGGAGTGAAGAGAGAGGGAGGGAGACGAGAATAATAGATGAAAACATTAAATAAGTAAAATTAAAGAAAGATTAAGAAAGTGAAGAAAGTAATATATGAAATGAATGAAAAGAAACCCTGGAAAAAGACAGACAGACAGACAGACAGACAGACAGACAGATATGACAAGATGCTTGGATACCACTGAATCGGGTACCAGTATTACCGGTATGGGAGGGCAGGTAAGGAGGCAGGGAGGTGGGACAGGTAAGGGGACGGGTAGGTGGGACAGGTGAGGGGATGGGGAGGTGGGACAGGTGAGGGGACGGGTAGGTGGGACAGGTAAGGGGACGGGTAGGTGGGACAGGTGAGGAGGCAGGGAGGTGGGACAGGTGAGGGGACGGCGGGGAGGTGGGACAGGTAAGGAGACGGGTAGGTGGGACAGGTGAGGGGACGGGTAGGTGGGACAGGTGAGGAGGCAGGGAGGTGGGACATATTTTCACTGCATTCTCTCATATAAATTCTTGCACGTTTTAATTTATTTTATATAACATACAATTCATTTCTTATATATAAACAAATTATGTATTCAAGAGCTACTAACACGGTCCCTCCTACACAGTCATCCCTTAAGAGGTTCACAAACACGAATTTAATTAAACTGAAAGTCTGAATGTGGGCGCTGTAAACAATTAGACGAGTTACCCCTGACAGGAGGAAAATTTAGGCTCGTATTTTTGTGTTAAGAAGCTCGTTTTCGTTTCTATGCTTTGAATATTATGATGATATAATGATTCTCAAATATATAAAGAATCCAAATTATATATCCGGGAACTATTCACATTATTTCACGGTGTTTCCCAAACGACTCCACAGAGTGAGAATTTAATGTATAGTTCCCATCGACAATGAGAGGCACAATAGAAGCCTTTTTAGTTAGTAGTTTATGTCCATGTCTGCTACCGAATCTTTATCGCATATTCTTTCCCCAGAAGTCAACAATTGTGTAAGTTTAATTCATATTTACTATCAAACATTACCCCTGATGCAAGGAAAAATTACCATCTCTCCGTAGTTAGCAAGTCGTATAGATTAATCAGGCATCGGATGTTATGGCTAAAAGCGAAGTCATATATGTAACTAAATATACTGTAATCCTGGAGCGTATTCAGGTACTACCCACATAATCTCATTATTATTTTATTTGCACGAAATCTTAATTTATATTTAATGTCGACTATTTGAAGCCTTTCCCTCCCTGACATAACGAAGATTTATGCCCCATTCCCTCTCTTTATGGTGGGCCTCGCGCTCTCTCATTGCCCTCGCCCCCACAACACAATGGCTGGGTTGGAGAAGAATGGGCGGATCATTAGGTAATTACACCTGTCCTGGATATATTACCCAAATGATGATGTGGCAATGACTTGCTAGATGGGTGTGGCTGTTTTTTAGGGGGGGGGGGGGGATGAGGGGGGAGTCGGGTTGAGGCGGAAAAGTGTAAGTAGACGCTGAAGACTGCGGACATTGACCTGGTGCTGGACGGAGAAAATTTACGATTTTATGTGTGTGGAGGGGGGGGGGGGGCGTACAGTACATTTTGCAGCACAAAAATTTAAATGTTTGGCCTGAAATTAATGGGGTAGTTTGTTTCCTGTGTGGTTTGGTGGTATTCTGAATTATCACAATTTTACTTGACAAAACCAGAAAGGGCAATACTGATACAGCACACAAAACAGGACGCCCTGAGTACCTAAGAAAGCAGAAGGCAGTGTCGTTAACACTACACTTGACCGCCTTCATTTCCCAAGCTGTAAATTTAGGTACCAATTCACAGCCAGACAGACTGAGGGTATCCTAAGTGCAAACCAGCTTCCCTAGGGACAGGAGACGAGCTCTGTGTCCACTTGGCCGAGCTCGTCCTTCAGTAAATGCTATTGATTGTAAACAAGTGTAACCTATTATTGCATTGGTCTTAGTGTACGTATGGCTTGCTGTTGATAAGTGCCTATGCTATTTAGTAAGAACTTGCATGACCTAACTTAACCTAACCTAACCTATGTTAATCTATGTATCCAGCAGGAGGTGGGCCAGGTGAAAGATGTTGCTGGTGGTGGTGCTGGCGGCGGCAGTGGCGGCTACAAACGCCCTGTCGCTGCAGCCAGGGACTGGAGAACAGAGTCGCCTCACCTCCATTCCCTTCTACGTTCAGCCCCCGGAGCCCTTACGTGATCACGTACCCACCTACAAGAAGATCCTCTACAGCTACAGGTGGGTTCTCTGTCCCCTTCATTGTAAGAGATGGAGAGGGGAGGAAAGAATGAGTAAAGAGTGAAAAGAGAGAGAGAGAGAGAGAGAGAGAGAGAGAGAGAGAGAGAGAGAGAGACTCTTCAATGTGGTTGTGTTAATGCTCAGCTGATTATTTTCTATTCATCCTATGTCTCTTTGTTCATCAACATTTTATCCACCTATCCTTCTATTATCTTCTTTACACTATCCTTCTCCATTATGTTATCGTCTCCACCTCCAACTTCACAAATATCTCTCCTTCACTACATCTTCCTCTTTCAATGCCTCCTCTTCAATCATCTCAATCATCCTCCACTTTCAACTACTCAAACATCTCATCATCTCCCCTCCAGTATCTCGCCCTCGGAGTACAACATACGGCACAAAGGACCAATTGTTCACTCAGAACCCTCCGCGGCACCTCAGAGAGCGCCCTTCGTCGTCCCGTACGCGGCGGAAGAGACGGGGGCGGCCGAACCTGTAGGCTTCCACCGAGGTCACATCGAGTCCTCCCCACATAGCAGGGACTCCATCGCTTCCCCTTATAGAGCTCCGGTAAGTGTCCACCCTTGTTATGTTTGAGGTAGATCATCCTTCCATGTGTAGATAAGATGCATGGAGGGAGTTATTTACTCGTGGTCCTCGTATGTCGGCCCTGTGTGTTGGCTTCATGTGTAGGGAGGGACAAACTTTTCCTTGTGGCTCCCATGAGTGTTGTCCATGTATGAAACTGTTCTATGTATGAGTATGACTGATAAAGATGTATACTTCACCTCTGTAGCTTTCACGAATCACTGTAATCTTTTATATTCACTGTATCCGTACTGCAGTTCTTGTATCTTCACTGTATAATTGTTGCAGTCTGAGGAAGAGGACCTTGATCACATCCCACTTCGAGATGCGGTCGAGAGCATACCCATCGAGGCCCAGCCATACGTTGCAGAACACAGTGAGTTCGAAGACAAGATCCCGTTCTCACGAGGAGATGTGGAGTCCTATCCAAGGTTCCAGACTCCTTATACTGGCGGCATTGAAGACACGGTGAGTAGTGGCGTACCTCAAGCTGCTTCTTATATCCCAATGTTTTTCACTTTATCCTTTACTGCCATTCAAAATGTATCACAAACTCTCTTTTAGATTTTTATAGCATCTGTGTTTTATATTTCCTTTTCATTTGATTAATTTTTTTATACGGATTAGGAAAGTGTTAAAAGTCCCTCCACCCCGAGTCTTTGTTGTAATGTCTTAGTGTATGTCAGTATCTAAGGTCATTAAGGACTTATTCTAAATTAGATCATAAGCAATACATCGGTAAATAATAGTCAAGGGGGATACTGGTGTACCCAAGGCATCATCTTACCCCTTATTCCTTCAGTCAATCCCTTTTACATTTGTTTTAAAAATAAATAAATAGTCTTGCAGATTTGTGCGTAAACAGTTCTGTATATATTTATTTGTGTGTTATTGTGAGCAGTATTTTTTTCTTGTTTTATCTAGTATTTGTTTGAATTTCTGATAAAGGTAACTATATCGTCTATGTTGTTCACACATGACCAATTTTTCCATTACATTTTTGTATAATATTGATTCCTAGTTTTAAAGATGCATACGGTATATGAATATATATTTTTTATTGTTTATATTTTTCCTATAAACTATTTGATGGATTAAAGGAATAAAATGTGATATATTTTCCATCATGTGAAGGCGATGTCTGCGGTGGTGGTGGAGGTGCCTGACTCTGCCTACCCTGAGGACAAGTACGGCTGGGTTGGCATCAGGTCCTCTGTCGAGTCTCCGCCTCTCTCCATCCCAAGCCAAGACCCAGAGGAAGCCAGCCCAATGCCCGCACAGGTTAGCACAGGTCTTTATGGGTCTCTTAGCATTCATTAAACAACATGTTAAGATTCCTTGACTCATTTCAGTCGAGAGTTTTGACTGTATGAGGTTGACGCCTTAAACTTATCGTTCCCAAAGGGCGTTTGTCGCTTAATTATTGCCTTTAAAGGATTGTAACAGGCCATTAAAGGTCATATTACACAGACTCTTTCTTAACACAATAATGCTGCATTACAACATCAGCTCTCACTCTTATTCTACATCACCACAATAACTTCTCTGTCACTCCCCTCAACAGTTAAACAGCAGACCGTTTGGCCAGTGGTCTGAGTCACTACTGGGGCTAGGGAGTCTACCTGACAATGCTCTGGAGGTGGGCGCAGATATTCCTTACCCCTTCAGACAAACTGACTTCGGTTATGTTGCTGGAGCTGAGCTAAGAAATTACAAGGCTGAGATCAGGGCCCATAGTGGAGGTGAGTGTGTGGGTGGGTGTGGGTGTGTGTGGGTGGGTGTGTGTGGGTGTGTGTGGATGGGTGTACATAAGCATCACTGTACTGTATGGTTAATAATGATGTGAAAATGAAATCTCTATCATTTACTCTCTCTTGGACCAACACTAATCACCCCCCCCCCCCACGCCATTACAGACTACAAGTTGGTTTGTTACTTCGGCGCCTGGTCAGTGTATAGGCCTGAGCCCTTTGACTTCTCCGTGGCTGATATCGATCCCTTCTCCTGCACCCACGTCATCTACTCCTTCGCAGGACTTAAGGAAAACGAAAACACCATTATGGCCCTTGACGAGAAGTTGGATATTGTGAAGGGTGAGTTGATCCTTAGAGCTGTAGGGGGAACATTATCTCTTCTTAAGTTACCCTTGAGTACTGTATTGTATGTAAATCCTTCGAGTCCTGTAGGATATTGTATAAAATCCTTAAATCACGGTGGAATATTACATAAAATCCTTTGACTACTGAATATCTTATAGTCATACGAGCAAGATTCAGAACATTTTAACAGAACGTGATAGAATATTACTTCATTAACCATTTCACACACCATCCCTCTCTCGTTATCTCACACACACTCTCCCACCTCACATCACGCACTCTTCCTCCCTCTCCCAGGTGGGTACAAGGCGGCAGTAGGTCTCAAGAGCAAGAACCCGTCGCTGAAAGTGATGATTGCTATCGGTGGGTGGAACGAAGGAGGAAAGAAGTACTCTACGATGGCCGCAACCAAGAGGAGTAGGGATGACTTTGTTCAGTCAGTCATCGCTTTTCTGAAGGACCACCAATTTGACGGTCTCGACCTGGACTGGGAGTATCCAGGTAAGGGGTGTAGAGTTGGGTCAGATAATGTATAAGTATGGTTGGGTCAGGTTAGGTTAGGTCAGACCATGTATAAGTATGGTTGGAAATTAAGAATAGATTATCATTATAATCACTTGTGTATTTTTACTCTATGATGTACCTTAAGATGTCATTATTTACATTTTAATATCACAATGACATCATGTAATACAGTCATGGGTTTTGTCCTTACTCCAGCCACTGTACGTGACTTCAAAACTAATTTCATGATATCAAGCTAACTTAACCATTAAGATTTGGGCCTATGAGGACTGGGGCCTAAACGGAATGGGCAACCAACCATAACTACGCCCCAGTCATAATGGTTAGGTCAGGTCAGGTTAGGTTAGCTTAGGTCAGTTTAGGATAGGATAGGTCAGGTTAGAATTGGGATCTTATTTGAACAATCCTGCTCACATTTTGTCGTACAGCTGCACCTGACCGTGGTGGCCGCTACGTTGACAAGAAGAACTTCGCTGACCTTGTGGACGAGCTGTCGATTGCTTTCAAACCATATGGCTGGATCCTTTCAGCTGCTGTCTCTCCTGCTAGGTAAGTGTTAATATTGGTGAGTCTGTTGCTGGGTGAATATCCTGTTAGATGAATCTGAGACTGACACTTTGCATCTCTCACAAACTTTCACCTCCTCCACTTCCAGGTTCCGGGTGAACGAAGGCTATGACGTGAATCGCCTCGCAAAAAGCCTCGATTTCATCAACATCATGACCTATGACCTGAGGGGACCCTGGGATGGCAAGGCTGACCACCACGCGCCCATAGAAACCCGACCCGGAGACGCATGGTCATTTAGGAGTCTCAACCTTAAGGATGGCATTAGTTACTGGGAAGTGAAGGGGGCACCAAAGGAGAAACTGGTGGTAGGGGTCCCCTTCTATGGCAGATCCTTCACTCTCTCTAACAAGAATGATGCTAATCCTGGATCCAGAGTGAGTAGGAGACCGCTGGCTGAAGTATTGATGTCATAGTGTTTGCAAACTCGAAACAATTGATATCGGTGATCTGTGTCACCTGAAGATTGATATTCTTAGCGCTAATCTAACACTAATCAAATCTAACCTTAGCTAACCTTCCCCCCAGGTATCATTCAGATGGTTAATCTCCTGGTGAAATAAGCTGGGGTGGGGGGGGGGAGTCATCTGGGGATTTGTGTATATGAAGGTTTGTTTGTGTTTCCTGATAAGTGAGAGTGCACTAAATTTTGATAAAGCTGCTAGTAAGATTCTGTTAATAGTTGATATTGTGAGTGAGAATGTTCATATTTTTTGTTGTTGACTGAACTCTGGAGGAGATGCTTCTTTGACAGAACTGTAAGTGAGATACATCATCCTGAGCAGATATACTTCGTCTGTCGTTAATTTTGGAATAGCGATTTATGCATGCACATTGGTGGTAGGGCTACAGATCTCGTGGTAATACGTAAAAGTAAAAATACGAGACCCTACGCCATCGCAGGTAATAAAATGCCACGGCTACACACATTATCAAAATCCGGAACTAATTAATTATGATCGCTGCTTAGTTAAAATATATGGAGTAGTTTATGCACTAACTTACTGGAATATCCTGGTATAAGTGTTTCACAAATGGATTATAAAATGTACAACGTGTTACTAGCCGTTCATGGCGAGAAACACAGTCAGGGTTTGATAGCCTAAATAAGCTCTGAAATAGAAAAGTAAAGGAAGGGTTTTTAGTCTGAGTAATGGATGGTGGTCGGAAAAATCATTTGGACACAGGGCATCTAATAGAAGATTACGGCATGATAATTGTGAGTCTTGAGATGCACATAATAAAAAAAACTGTGGTGATATATTAATTAGTCGTTAGAAGATGCTACAACATCTAGGGGTTCGTAGATCTCCGCGCCTGAGGTTAGAAGTGTCCGTCTCTATGGAGTATGTTGTTCGTCTGGTCCGGCACCTCGCCTGCCTCTGCTCCATGCGTGGGAAATTATCCTAGGCCTAATATTAATTATATTCTAAACTATAAATTATAATTATTTTTATTCTGTAAATTATTAAACTACACAGTGAATTTTCATTAAATTTGGTATCCGTACAAAGCTTAGTTTAGAAGACACAAATGGCCACCTCCCGCCATAAGTTCTTTCAATTTGTTTCCCCGTCAAAACAACTCCGCTTAGAAGAGTATATACTACATACTATCTTAATACTTAGAATAGAATACAGTTATATGTGTACATACATCGCGATACTTTTCACGACATTACCCTTGACAGAATTATGAAGTACATACAGTGTCTCGCTCTTGACAGAACTGCGTGGGTGTGAATGGATGTATTGGTTCTGAGGAGTTTCTTGTTTATTCTACAGGCAAAGAGCGGCGGGAATGAGGGCCAGTACACGCAGGAGAGAGGCTTCCTGGCCTACCACGAGATCTGTCAGATGCAAGAGCAGACCGGTTGGACTTTAAAGCGTGACAGTATCGGCGGTCCCTACGCAAAAAAAGATGATCAGTGGGTCGGTTATGATGACCCACAATACCTCAAGAAGAAGGTAGGTTAATGTGCAGCGACCCAGTGACCCGCCGTGAGGGTCTGGTTCACACCTAGTTTGTTTCCTACACCAATGTGGTAACCATAAGAACAACTGTGTTTTCTTTAAAGGGTTAAAACACCTATACATGTGATTTAACAATTTTGTTTGTAATTTACTTTTTTGTTTATTCTTCTAGTGTGTGAAACATATTAAGGTATTTGTGATAAAAGTAGAATCGCGATAATTCGAGGCTAAGAACCAGAAGACATCGTGAATGATCAAAGGCGAATTTTAGTTTAATTGTTTTAAATGGAAATGGTTAGTTTGGTTGTTTTAATAAACACTACTCTACATATTGTACATAATATTGTACACCCAAAATATAGTACTGTAACACATAAATATTGTACAACAAGTAGTTCTATATTACATAAACAACTTCCCTTCTCATGATCATCCTGTGCGTTATGCCAACAGGGAGACGGCGCCTGGCTGGCTGGGTCCGTGCTATGTAAACAAACCGCTGAGAATTTAATTCTACATAATAACTCATTTGGGGTTATGGAGGATTATTTTAGGGGGAAATTTTATTTCTTTATGATATTGGAATTATAGTGATAATGCATAAAGTTGTGTTGAAGTGTGATGAGGGAGCAGAGGAAGGGGAGCCCTATCTCCCGCCTTCATTACACAATCATCCTACTCCTCATTTTTTCGTAATTTATAATTTTAAACTGTATTATATTTTCTGTTTAAGTCACATTAGAGTTGAAATTATATTGCCTCAGCTTTTATGGTTTCTTATGAGAATAACACTATAGCACTGGCAGCAGCCACCACTCGGCTGCAAAATATGAATATTTGACCATAAAATTTAAGGAAGAGATAACAATAGAGGCAGCCTCGAATTTAAGAAAGTGAATCTGTATTTTGTGAATTATTGCTACTCCACGGTACAATGAAGTGTTGATTGAACTTACAATTCAAAAGATGAAAAAAACGCTTGACGTTTATATGATGGAAAGCAGTGGAATCACCATACAAGTTTACATTGATTCAGAAGGTGATTTATATGGAATCTAAGAAATATGATTGAACAAATAAAGCATTTAACTACAGATGGAACTGGTCAAGGCGGAGGGACTGGGGGGAGCAATGGTGTGGGCGATCGACCTGGACGACTACAAGGGAGTGTGTGGTGGGGAACGTTGGCCTCTCCTATCCACTATCCGCCGTACCCTAGGGCTCAAGCAGACCCTGACAGGCGATATGTCTCATCATGTAGTCCACGACACACCCGTAGGACCCCCAGCACCCTCAACACCCTCAACAAGTACTACTGCTACCACCGCACCGCCGCAATCAAGTAAAATAGAATATTTACTTTTTAAGAGAATTTGAATGTGTTTGACGATGTGATTTTACTTTTTTTTCATAGATGTCCACCGCTTAACTACACGTTTCTTTGGAGTCTTGTCTAGCTACAGTATTTCCTGGTTTCCTTCCTTTAATAACATCTTTCCGTGTGACTACAATTTTCCTTCATATGATGTTATTCTTGTGTGTTTACTTATCTTTAGTAGTGTCTCTGAGTGTATTTATTCATCCTCTCTTAAATCTTTATGCATGGATCCACTTCTTTTCTCTTTTGTTGTTTGTTCATCACTATGTTTTCCTCTGCTTGTCAGGTGTACATGCCAAGGCTCTGCTTTGTATTTACTGTATACCTGCATTGTTGTACATCCGGATTCTCAACATAAAGACGACACTCACCTGCACTGTAAATAGTCCCTGATTGTGTTATACAGGTGTGTTATGTATGGTACACTTCCTCTTTACACCTGTGCTGTCATTTTGGTGGGTGGGAGAGTGGGTGTACCTGCAGCCTCTGTTAACCCCCCCCCCCCTCCTTCCCATACTGTACCGTGTGTGTCCTTTCCTACCCCTACACTACCACTACTATGATTACACAATTATGATGCTACACTACTATGTCATATTCACTATTAATACAGCACCAAGACTTCCACACTATCATGCTTCTCCCCACCGTCACCACACTACCATGTCCTACCTACCATGATCACGCTATCATCTTTTACTCACCATCGCTGCATTACCATCAGTCTCCCCACCATCACCACGCTACCATGTCCTTCCTACCATGATCAGTAACACTGTTGTCGTCATTTGTCATCATGAGAGGTATCTTATTTTTACTTTATCTTCTTCGCCACTGACGGCTCGTTAGCCGCTTGGGCGATCGGTCACGTCGCTGTTACCCACTATTAGCAAGTACTGGACATGCACTGACTCCTGAATGTATCTGAACCTGCTCCGGTATTGGTAAAGTCTGGTATTGTCGCCACAACACTCTCTGGCAGATTGTTCCGAGAGTTCACAATTCTCACTCCGAAAATGTTTGCACTCACAGTTTTCTGAACTTGTGGCTGTGACCCCTTGTGGGGTGGACGTCCGCCAGCTCCAGGTATGGACACTCAAGCGAGTGCCTTTTGAGATGCTTATATACTTCAATTAGGTCACCCCTTGCCCGTCTGTAGTTTAAGCTAGACAGTTGAAAGCGCTCTAGTCTCTCTGGATAACTGAGATGTAAGTGCAGGCACCACTCTGGTGACCCTCCTTTGGACATTTTCAATCAACTGACAGTACTCCAGGCGGGGAAGCAGCTCACTCTTAAAGATCGTTACGAGGGACTGACCGTTTAGATATCTGAACGACCTTCTTATAAGACCTACTAATTTAGTTGCATGATTCACCTTCTCACAATGGCCCAAGAACTTCAGTTTATTGTTAACATACACACCTAGGTCCTTTTCGGTCTCTATTAATGCAGTTAGTTATGATGCGGTCCAGCGGTTTGGGTGTTTGCTCCCCTCTGTAATGAATCGGATCTTTTAACATGTTGGAATAGAAAATTGTCTCTCGGAGTTTCTGGTACAACTCTCCTCTTCTTACTACCATTGCATCTCCATACCATGTTTCACTACCATTCTTCTCCTGCTTGACACCCCCCCTACACACACACACACACACACACACACACACACACACACACACACCCCTACCTTAATCTCTCTGGTTGGAATGAGGAGCTCCAAGAAGATGGATGGCTGGCTCTTAACCATCACCTACCCCATCAGCAACAGACTCAGGAGACACCACCACATCTACCACCACCACATCTACCAACATCAATTCAGCCAGCAATGTTTCTGAAGTTGTCAATGAAGAGGATCATAGCCACGCACCTGCTACCATGACCCCGACGGAACCGACTACTACTACACCTGTTCCATCCTTTAATTGCCCACGTGAGTACACCTGTTTGTTAAGGATGTATGTTAGAACACTCACCTGGGGACCCAAAATCTCTTCTTGCAGGGAATCATCATCTAGGAGACTGCTGCCGTTTTCTATTGCTTTATTTATTTATTTTTAATGGGATTAGAATATAAATTAACTCTTTCCAATTATGTGCTTAGAGAAATAGAATGAGTACTATCCATTCATGTTTTTTAAGTGAATAAATATCTACTCCCTACTATCCTCAAATAGACTAGTCTTAACCTATCCACTTCCTAATCTTAAGCCCATAGACAACGACCTCGTCTATCCACAGGTCCCGGGTTCTTCAGGGAGGATGTGGACTGCACTGTGTACTATGTTTGTGATAACACACTCATAGCTTACAAGTTTGTGTGTCCGGAGGGGTTGGTGTTTGACCTGATGCGTCGACTCTGCAACTGGCCACGGCACGTTGAGTGTGGGACTGGTGCTGCACATTTCAGTAAGTTAAAAGAGAAATTTTTGTTGAAGTTCGTGTCTTGAGTTTCTGGGTTCTCTCTTCTCTCTTTCTCTTCTCTCTCTTTCCTTTCTCTTTTTTCTCTATTTTCTTTCTTTTTTATAATTCATCTAATTTACATTATCTCTTGTGTCTTTCTTATCTATCAATTATAACTTCGTCTTATCTGAAGAAATATATATATATAACTTTTTTTTTAATATAATTTTCTTCTTTCTTGGCTCATTAGTTATCTCGTTTTTTTAATTCTCTGGTTATCTTTTGCCGAGTTCTTCCCCGATTATTCTCTCTGCTTTAAAACGTCCATCGATTAATTTATTTCAGTCTTGTTTAGTTTCTGTTTAGTCCTTTTATCGTTATTTGTTTTTTCTTCTATTTTAATCCAGTTTGTTTTTCGTATAATAATTACTTAACTTTGGCTTTTAAAATGATGTTTTTTAAGCTATACATTTTCCTGTTGTGAGAGAGAGAATGATTGTGTCAAACGCTCACAGCACAACTGAGGAGGCTGTAAGATGTGTGTGTGTGTGTGGCAGAAATGACAGCTTTAGGACCTGTAGGATATTCTGTCACATGCACACAGCAAGAGGGGCGTGTGAGGGGAGTGTGCTCTAATGGGTAGTGTTTGAGTGTCGTAAACTCTAAATAAACCTCTGCCAGGGTTCTTGTCTCACCTCACAGTACAGATGAACTTATGAAAACCAAGAGTTTACTCTGTAACGAACTCATGACAATCTTGAGGCTCTGAGATTAGTAAGAGAAGGCCAAAGGCTGCTGTGTCATAGGCTCACAGCGTCACAGACATGGAGGAGAGTTAACGAGTGTTTAAGGCGTTGACTTGATCCCGGGTGTTGACAGGTAAGAGCAAGTGTGAGAAGGATGGGCTGTTTACTGACCCTGAAGACTGTCGAATGTTTACCTGGTGTAAGCAGGGCGTCGCCTCCAGGTTTTCCTGCCAACATGGCACATTCTTCCATCCAAGGACAGGTAAAGATGATACCGTTGTCGAGATGAGACAGTCATGGTGATTTTAATCCGTATGCGCAGACACATACTTGAGACCAGCTTGTGTACATGGCTTGGACACCAATTAACCTGAGAATTACACAGGGGGATCAAAGATGATGGACAGGGATTAACATGCACTACAAAAAAAATACAACACAGTGTTACACGGACAAACGCTGTTTAACAAACCTGGTAGGCAGAAAACACTTCATCTAATAAAGGAACGTGGAATGAAACTACTTTTGTTTTGTTCAATCATCATAGGAACACGGAACCATACAATACGTAGAATTGGAAACTGAGGTAGAAACAGCATTAAAAGCCAGAGTGTTTAACAGCCAACACCGATAATACACTTCCCCAGACTATTACAGTGATGTGTTTTGATGTGTGCGCCAGGTGCTTCGTAACTAATAGGTGCTTGTGACGATTATAAAACTCATCTTAGGAGCAACAGAACACAAGACATCCACCACTTGTATCAGCCATCATGATAGCCTCTGCACATCAAGTGTTCACAACAGACGCTAAGCATGCACGCTTTAGTGGTAAGAGTGATATTAACTCATCATGGAAATACTTTAATGTAGAATAGAACTTTTGTTTATCTAGTATACAAGGATGAGTTGATAGATGGGCCCCAAACGTAACCTAAAATTGCTTATTATGATTAAGTTCCATTCCCAGTCGGCCCCATTTATAAAGGGGTTTCAGACTTATAAACGACAAGCCTAATAGTTATCTATCCTAATGGACCAAAATCATAAAGGGTCCTAATATCCCAATTAAAATGGTTTGATAAGGTGTGATTAGGGTCTGTTGGGACCGAGGACTTATCTGAGCATAAAGTCGTCCAAGAGTCCCAGATTTGAAACCTCTTACAAACGTGATAACAAGAACCCCACAAAAAATATAATAAAACAAAGCGAACTACGTACACTTTCACACAGACTTAACACCTAATTCCTACCCTTATGGACCCATTGGGATAACACTGTCTGTCTCCAAGTTCTTATCTAGACTAAAATAGTAATTGGATGAAGTTATGTCACATCTCTTATTGACCTTTATTAGCACTGAGTATAATACCTCCTTCCTTCCTCCCTCCGTCCAGGTGCGTGTACACAGCCTGACCAGAAGTACTGTTTACCTGGGCAGACCATATGGGTGGAGAAGGAGCTGCCCACCGACTCTCAAGCCCTTTTAAAAATGGCTGATCCCAGTGAGTACAAGCATGATGTTCTCTTTTTAGTCTGATTATATGGGTATTTTATTATTATTGTTGTTGTTATTACGATCATTATTATCATTTTTCTCCTGCCTTCATCTCACCTCCACCTTCTTCTCCCTCACTCCATCAAAACAAGCTCACCTAAACACACCCCTGACCACCTACCCACTGACCTCTTCTTCTTTCTCCAGGTGGCTACAAAGTGGTGTGTTATTTCACCAATTGGGCATATCACAGGGAAAGTCCTTACAAGTTTGCTCCAGAATACGTCGATCCTTCCCTCTGTACGCATCTGGTATACGCTTACGCCATGCTCGACCCCTCGGAGTTGGTGATGCGTGCGTTGGATCCTTTCTTGGACTTTGACTACAGTGAGTTTAATTCTGAATCAAAGTTTTTGGTGTGTGTGTGTGTGTCTATGTTTATAATTACTGTATGTACTGTAAGTGGATGTGTGTATGTCTGCTATATATTATGCAAGTATGTGTGTGTGTGTGTGTATTGTTATGTGGTGTAATGGTCGTCTCCTCGCCTCGCAAGCGAGCGGACCCGGGTTCGATCCCCGGGCAGGGTGAAACTATGGGCAAGTTTCTTTACGCCATTTGCCTCTGGCTACCCAGCAGTAATTGGGGACCTGGATGTTAATCGATTTGCGGATCGTGTTCCGGGGATAATGGTTAACCAGTGCAGTTGGCGAGTTGTCCGGTTTTCTCGGACTATTCCTTGACACTGGGTCATGAGACTCGTTAACTTAGGGTGTAGTTGTTGTGTTGATGACAGCTTCTACACCTTAAACAAATTCACGCCAAGGTGGCCCTTGAGCCGGCTATCCTCGTTAGACGAGGGGCAACCATTATGTGTAGTCAAGTTTAGTACTAGATTTTCTACCACCTTAACGGATTATATTCTCTACTCTCAGATTTCTATGAACGTATCATCGCACTGCGCCAGAGAGCCCCGGGCCTAAAGGTAATGCTGGGACTGGGAGGCTGGGTGGACTCTGTGAGCAACAAGTACTCTCGCCTGGTGAATGACCCCAAGGCTGCCACCAAGTAAGTCCTGGAGAGAGAGAATTTACATACAGTACAAATAACTATAGTATAATAATTAGACCACAATACAATACTGTACTAATGTATATCTTCCCCCACGATACTAAAATTAAAAGAAGAAAAAATTAAGATAATAAAATAGACTTGAAACTCTTTATTCACAAGTTCCAAAATCCTATACAATAACAATAGAACAACGCCCAAAGCAGCTCGTATAAACAACATCAATACATAATACAGTAATACAATTAAGATAGTGATAACTGTAAACAATAACATATCATAAAACATTGACATAACTTTACCGGCTCATAAGAATGAAATTCAGGTCCACAAATATGAGATTCTCACCTCTCTGGACGCAGGTTTGTGCAGCATACTACTGATGTGTTGAAGATCTACGGTTTTGACGGTCTGGACTTTGGGTGGATGTTCCCCAAGTGTTGGCAGATGGACTGTTCTAAGGGCCCCCAGTCTGATGTGTCGGGCTTCACCTCCCTGATAAAGGTAGAGTTATTGTATGAGAGAGAGAGAGAGAGAGAGAGAGAGAGAGAGAGAGAGAGAGAGAGAGAGAGAGAGAGAAATGATAATCTCTCAAATGAAACAATAAGCAGAATCTAAACATTGGTGAAAATTTGAGTTCCCCGCACATAACACAGTAACCTCAGAGGACCTACATATCACAACACTTTTGACCTTCTACAGGAGCTCAAGGCAGCCTTCAACACCCAGTCTCCGCCTTTGTTACTGTCGGCCGCCGTGTCTCCCGCCCGCAACACCATTGACCGCTCCTACGAGGTGCCTGAACTGTCCCGTCACCTCGATTTCATTAACGTTATGACCTACGACTTCCATGGTGCTTGGGAGGGGAAGACTGGTCATGTCGCTCCCCTCCACACCAGACCTGAAGACAAGTGAGTTCATTAAATCTATCTGTCTGTCTTTTGTACCAGTTCTCTCACAAAGTCACAACACTGCCTCATACCCAACGCATGCGAACAACTTCTTCTTCTCCTCGTAGGTACGTGAGTCAGAACACTGAGTACTCCCTCAAGCACTGGGTGGAGAGAGGTGCCGACCCAGGGAAGCTGGTGATGGGTATACCCTTCTATGGGCAGACGTTCACCCTGACCAACCCCTCCCAGAATGGCCTCAACGCCCCCGTCTCTGGTAGTGGTGAGCGAGGGACCATCACTCAACAGAGGGGGATGCTCGCTTACTTTGAGATCTGCCAGGCTGGTGAGTTGTGGTAGTTCTGTCGGATCATGAGTTTAGGCACCGTGGTTTATTTGACATGATTAAACACCGTAACCTAACCTAAACTAACCTAACCACTAATGTAACATCATGTCAAGTGGAGGATTTACTTACATTTGCAGGGTGTGACAGCGAAGTACACTCTCCTCCTGACCTAAGGGTAGCTGCTTTACACCCAGTGCAACTCTAATTCACCTGTGAATGGGTTTCTAAGTTTATTTTGGGGAAGTGCAGGTGTTTGAGCCGTGTGAAGGCTTATGGAAGCAACTTTTGATTAAATTTGAAGAATATATAAAGTAAAGAACCTTGGAAAAATAAGTGACTAAGACTTAGTAATTGGCTGCTTTAAGATGCATTAAAAATGCACAAACAGGAAACTTCTGTCAGTCAGATCAGGAACGGTTTGCAGTTGAAGTGACAGATTGCAGCCAAACATAAGTAATTTGCTGGTTACATAAAGGCGCAGTGCCTCCATGTCGGCTGACGCTGGACATGAAACTAAATAAAAGTAAATAAATTGGGAATATTTTGTTTCAGTAAAAAATATCCCTTGAGATGATTAATATTTTACCTTTATCTCTCTCTTCACCAGTCCGCACGCCAGGGTGGTCGAAGGTGGTAGATACTACAGGTGCCATCGGCCCCTATGCTCACAAGGGCGACCAGTGGTACTCCTATGACGACCCGGCCACCGTCGAGCGTAAGGCCACCTTCATCAAGGAATCCGGCTATGGTGGGGCCATGGTGTGGGACCTGAGCTTCGACGATCTCTATAATGATTGCTGCAGAGAGTCCATGCCCAACCTCCGCTCCATCAACAGGGTCCTGAGGAGTGTACCCTACCCGCCCCCAAGACCTGGAGGAAACTGTGCCAAGCCATCTATTGGAGTTACCCCGCCCACGCCCATTAGGACCACTACTTACGCCTCAGGTAAGTTGTGGGGATTCTTTTTGTCGGGATGAAACACATGGGTGGGGACTCTTCCTTGTGTGGTAGGTAAGACAGACCAGTGATCTATTTTCAACGTATGATAGGCTTTACATGACCACTCCTTCCACCTTTCCTCCCGTTCCTCCAACACGAGTCTTAGAGAACTTTATGAAACCAAATATCTTACATCACGAAACCAAGAAATTTTATTAAAAAATCAGCAAGTTTAATCTATTGAAACCAACATATTCCATCACGAATCCAAAAATATTTGACACGAAGCTAACGAACTTTTATCAAGAAACCAACAAATTATCTCACAAAAAAAAACAACGAATCTATTTTGAAACCAGCAAACAAATATCACGAAACCAACAAAGTCTATGAAGAAAATGAGTAGAAACCGACAAATTTAGGTCACAAACCACAGAACAAAGTGACGAAATCAGCCAATTTTTTTTTACGATAATACAGTACATCAAACCAAACCACGAAACTGACATTTTATAGCACGAAATCAACTAATCTTTAACCATGAACCAGTCTACGTAAATATCGAATCAATCCACATACGTCACGAGTCAATCCACATAGGTCACGAATCACCACAACATATACTGCCAAAGCTCACGAAAAAAACAAAAATCAGCAAGACGTTCTGTACAAAAATTCTCAGATTGTCACGAAAATCAAATATGATCAATAACACCAAATTTTTGAGATACTGGACCAACGCACCATCATTGTACACGATAACTAACCAATTGTGTATTATTGTCGAATATTTTACTTCCTAATTGAAAATCCGGGACTTTAATGAATACTTAATTTTGAAGAGAAGTAATTAGAATTTGAGCTTCTTAAGTTTAATTTGTCGTCCCTGTTGAGTTTATTATTAAAGTCACATGCTGTAATAGTATTCTCGTGTGTTTTTCCCTCGCTGCGTGTGTGTCCTTCGCTGGCCGCTGAACCTTCGTTTCTTCAGATGGTAAGTTGATGAACAAGATCGTCTTGGGACCCAAATATTGCTTACGCTTTGGTTTTTGGTAATTGTAAGAAAAACCTAACTGTTGGTGCCTTGGGATATGTATTTGTTTTGTGTTATGAAGTGTGAAAGCTTTACCTTACGTGCTACTGATGAATGACTAAAATATGACGTGTTGATGTATGACAAGTGCTGTGTTGACTGTGTTATAATGCTTGATGTGAAGGAAATTGATACACAGGGTATAATAATGGAATACATTACTGGTGAAGGATGACAAAGCTAAGATAACCATTGTGTCAGTTATTATTAGCATAGAATGACATTATTGATCAATTTATTTTGGGCTGTAATGTGGTGATATAAAAAAAAAATATTGGTGAAAGGAATAGGCCAAGGCCACTGTATACTCTATAAACCATTCATTATATAATATTAAAATTGAGGTACATCAATACGGAGGGAAAGAGACTTAGGATCAATAGATAGACTCCCTCTCGTATCAAGGGTCAAGGAGTCTGTTTCTTGAGGACATCCTCCATTTACTTTGTTCTTCTCTTCCTCTCTGACGTCATCAGTGTTCAGCAAGAAGCCCACTACCTCAGAGTACGGCAAGTTTACTGTGGAGGGAGGTACAACCCAATCCACCCCACCTTGGATGGCCCCCTGGCAGCCAGCCACTAAAAAGACCACAACTATGGCCCCTCCGTATCCTCCCAGTACTGAGACGCCTCAGTGGCCACCCACCCCACAGAAGCCTCATTGGCCTCCTACTACTACACAGACACCAACAACAACAAGAACAACAGCAACTACGACTCCTACAACTACCGCCAGGTGGCCCTGGTTGACTACCACAACTTCCACCAGGAGGCCCACTACGACTGCAGGCATGAGGCCACCACCAGCTGAAGCAGGAGGTCCAAGACCCGGCGACTCGTGTAAAGCCGGCGAATACTTCCCCAAGATTGGCAACTGTGACCAATTCCTGAAGTAAGGCTCCAACCTAGTCAGTCACCTTCACCTACAGCTTGACTCATTTCTTCACCTTCGACTTCACCATCATCTTGACTTATTTTCTTCATCATTATCATCACCTCCTCCTTGCTTCCCAATCACCTCTCCTTGTTACTTAATCACCTCCTTATGTATATCACATATGATACCCATTTTTTATTGTTTTCTAATCAACCACAGTTGGTAGGTTCTCATTGTTCATTTTAGCTTCACTGAATCCATCGTCTTAATGAATTGAATGAAAAATCTGGTGGAAGAATTATGTGCAAAAAATATCTCGCAATAATTGTTTTTCTGTATGACAGAAAGCTCACTCCGGATTCATGGGTTCTGTGTTTTATCCTTTCAGGTGCGTCAACAGTAAGCTTGTGGAGAATCGCTGTGTACCTGGACTACACTGGAACGCGAAGACCAATAATTGCGATTGGCCGAGCAATGCCAAATGCAAGAAGCGCCCAAGTAGGTATTAAGTAGACACCTCCCTACATAGAGTGTTTTATGCTGTAAAACCTCCCATTTCTTTCATTTATTGTTGTGCTTGCTTGGATCATGTATGCCTTCATTTTTTATGAATCCATTTTACTTTGCTGTGAAACCTTTCCTATGATTACCGGGTATTTTAGCTTTTACTATTACAGTATATATTGTACCTTCTACAGCCTTAGATTCTGCTATTTTAAGCTTTTAATTGCTTCCTGCGTGTGTTGCACATCTTGATTTTACTGCTATTCACCTTCCATAACTTTGCTACTGCACAACTTTTAGTATATACAATACAGTACTGTACAGTACATGTACAATATATGGCTGCAATTCCATAGCCTTCCAAAGTGCTGCTGCACTTTGGAAGAGCAGTGTATACCGCCACCTGACGACGGCTATTTATTTATTTAATATTCTATCTCTTGCTTTATTCTTTATTTAGAATGCGTGGCTAATCAGTCATTTCCTTCCCACCTTTTCATCAGTTGACAACACTAACAATGTACTTAATATTTATGGAAATTAACGCTATTTTTCCTGCTAACACGCCCCCCCCCCCCCTCTGTCGGCTGAATGGTGGTGCTATAAGTTTAACACCAAGGGCGGGCAGACTTAACGAGCTTTCTACCTTGGAGTAGGTCAATGCCCCGCCCTCCCCTGCCTCTTCAAACGCGGTTTATTGGGTGGATGACGGTGCTGTTCTTGGTGGCCAGCTGATCTCTTTCAATATTAACTAATTAGGTTAGGTTAGGTTAGGTTAGTATTGATCAACTTGAGTGTGTGTAGTTAAGTTAGGTTATAGGGCAGGTTAGCTTGGCTTTCTTGAGGTTAGTGTGTGTTATATTTTTTACAAAGCAGTTTGTAAATCAATGTATGCGATAGTGACTTTACAACTTTCTTTTAACAACCTTTGTGTTGACTTAACTGTGGAAGTGATTATTTTTTAGGCTAATTGAATCTGTGACCGAGTGGTTAAACTGCTGGTGTTGAGAACCCTAACCTAACCTAACCTAAGCCTTGTTAGGGCTGCAGGCTACTTGGTCCTAAAGCCTACTCTTAATTTGCTCAGTTCAGGAGGTGACTTTATTTATTTCTTTTTCTTTTTTATCAGTTGTGTTGTCGAGAGAGGGGGGAATTGTGTCGAGTTTTGCAGGTGTGACGTGAGTGTAAGGAGAGGAAGGGGTAGGAGAGAAAGTATGGTGGAAGGAAGAGTGGGAGGGAGGGGGAGAAGGAGAGAGGGAATGTGTGTTAGGTGAGAGAGAGTCAGTGAGAGGGAAGGACATATTAAATAACTTGAGACATGACAAGTATCTCTTTGTCTCTTCTTGTAGGCAGACCACCACCAGATGCCATCCGGCCTATGTTACCAGTCACCCCAATACCCTTCGAGCCTACCACCACCACCGCCACCACCACCACACCATCTACAACCACCGCCACCACACCAGCTACAATCACCACCACCCAGCGGTCCACAGTGACCTGGTGGTGGACTCCTGCACCAACTACTATTACTACTAAAGGCAGTACAAGACCCTGGTGGCAGCCCAAACCCACCACCACTTGGAGACCCAGCACCACAACACGCAAGTTCGATTGGTGGATGTCCTCTCGCTCCACCAACCTCTTGTCATCCACCACCACACCCCTCCACACTATAGCTTCTGTCTCCACCCACCGTCCACCAGCCAAGCCCTTTGAACCTACTACCTCAGGAACCTGTACAGAAAGCAAGACCAGGGGCGTCTTTGGGGACTGTAAGAGTTTCCAACAGTGTGTGAACGGAGGATGGCTCACGCTGAGCTGCGCTGAAGGTCTCCACTGGAACGACGACATCAAAATCTGCGACTGGCCTCAACTAGCTAAGTGTTCTAGTGAGTATGCGACCGCCATTGTTCCTTTATTTCTGCTGTTTCTCTCGGAGGTTAGACATTTATAAAAGAATATCTTATTTTATTTCTTTTATAGGTAGTTAAAGATAGTCAAACACCATAACCCTTTTCACGATGAGGGTTTTAAATATAAGTCGTTCTCACCTGATCTTACGATTCTTCAACTAACTCGAAATACAAAAAAAAAATCACCCAGAAAGCATTCCCAAACATACTGAAATACCAGTGTGGATCTTCGTCAACCTTCTGTGGTGAGGAAATATATAGGCCTACATGTACAGAATACTCGTGGCAGATAGTCATTTTAATGAGTTATATGTCCCATGTAGTTTTAAGTTTATTCATTTGTTTATTTCTAATGACGTCATTCTGCAGGTAACACAAAACTACAAATACGTTTTATTAAGAACACGTATTTTTGTAGTTAATTCTCCTGGTATGTGTTTGTTCCATTAACTCTCTCTAAAGGTATGAACAAAATACAATAAATTAATCTTTCGTGTTGTTAACTTTCTTTTGGTCAGAAATATTGAGACGTGAAAGGCATACCAGTAAACATTACTGTAAATACATATTGATAGTTAACATCTCATAGACCATGTTGATATGAGGGGATGCAATGCAGGAAGTTTGTATTGTATGTGTGAACAAGACCTCTAGACTCTTATCTTAAAAACAACTAATATGTATAAGCGTTTTATTAATTACTGATCGTCGGGATTAAAATATTTCCATTCTATAATAGTCAGACCGATGTGTTTTTTTCTTGTGACTTGTAGCAACTGTGAACATATTACCTACAATATACTGAACTCTATTTAAAACTTCCTCGTTTCCTGTTTTCATTGAGTTTTTTATTTATTTATTTTATTTTATTACCTATTTTCCACCATTTCGTAAATATACTGTACGTATGTGAGCAAAGTGAAGTTCGGTCCATCTCAAAGGAAAACAAACAAGTATTCACAAACAGATTAATGTATCGTTCACAAATGATTACAGTAATTTTTCTACATTATTATAGCCACTAGTCATAAATACTTTAATAAGTCTGTAAATAACGTGAACTAAGAGTGAAAACATATAAAAATAACATACGGTAACACTTAAGTTTGGCGATATGTAGTGTTATATCGATAATCACGTGTGAGTTATTAAAGCGATAAACAGTGTGTTGAGAGTCCTGAATCTAAAACATTAAATCACATGAAGTTTAATATTAATGATGTAGAAGAATGTTTATACAGTATTACTGAATATTACTGTTGGTGTATTTTGTCTGAATGTAAATACTGTATCACCAAACTTCTTTCAATATAATTTAAATGTTGAGAGATGCTGAACTGCAATAGTCAGAGAAATGTAATACAATTTTTCTGAAATTAGACGTACTGTACTTCACTCTGTCATTACCGTATTCTAATGTCGGACGATAACGAAACTCTTGAGACTCAATGATAGGTTTTGTTGTGTTGTCATCTCATACAACACCAGGTTACTGATGATAAACTGACTGAATTATAGACTAGTGTGTTGATGACGACCGAGAACTGGTCACTGGCTGTGTTGGTACGTAACCTGTCTGTTAAGTTGTCATGATCACCAACCGAGTCTATGTTTTACAGCTAATGACTGACGACAATATAACATGTTAGTTAATGATTTCTTTACGTTTAGCTATGATAATAAGCCAAGTAGGCCGTGAAATAATCAATTAAAGATTCAGGTTAGTTCTAAGTGTTCCTTGGGTCGAGTTGTCACTACCGTTGGAGGAGTGAGACACTGAATTGCACTTTGTATAGATGACTATCATAATGATTAATAATAAATACATAAACACAACACTCATGCATGGGATGTAGCATGTCAGCTCACCAACTTATATGATTGTTCCTGGGTGTGACTGCATGACCTCTTGTGCATGATACCTGGCATGCAAGCACAAATTATCAAGCAGGATCCAGATGGTGAATTCATTTACGTACGTCACTATTTAGTGTGTGTTCTGAGGGAATTTGCTTCTACAGGTATTGAAAATTTTATATTTGGCCAGAGAGCTATCTACATACTCCATTATCTGTAGTATCTTGGGTCTATATATCGCCTAGCAATGACGGAATCCATCAATGTGACTTTGAGAGAATGAAGTGGGGTCCTCCTCATCTTCCCCGTTAGCCAGATTGTGTCCCCGTAAGTGTAATGAAAACCCCACAGGTTCACTGTCCATTCGTGACTTGGAAGATGATGATGATGATGAGGCAGATGTAAGAGCTCGTCCACGCTGCTCCAACGAAGGTCAGGCGTTCCAGGGCCCTCAGTGCACCGCTGTAGTGAAGTGTACTAAGGGGTACTTCACAGTGGGGCACTGTACTGGCGGGCTGGTGTGGAACGACCATCTTGGCTCCTGTGACCTGCCCTCCCGCGTCCCCAAGTGTTCCAACGTTATCCTCACTCCTAAATCCGAAGGTAGCCATCTCATCCAGGCCTTCCCAACCCCCTGCCTACACCCTGAGAGTCCCCATGACTCTCTTCTGCCTTCAAAGCGCTGTGTGTACTCCCACCCTGCTAGCTGCTAGCCTCGTTTACCTCTGCCTGCCCTGGCGATCCCATCCGTCAGTGTCATTCATAACTGCTAGATTTGCCTTCATCCATCAAAGCTTCGGCATTATCTGCTTGTTCTCTTTACTCGTCAATATGACATCATCTGCCAACATTACCTTCATCCAACATTATAACATCATGCTGAGTCATCAGTCAATTATCAGGCCTTTCATCATTCATCAAATAAGCTTCATTGATCTATACCGTTCCTCCTCCTCCGCCACATCCATTATGCATCTACCAGCAACCGCTTCATAGGAAAAAAAGCTTCATCCAGAGTCCTGCAACACCCAGCTTGGCCTTCACCGCCCAGCACAGCCACTAAGCCGTCCCTTTGACTCTTAAGGGCTATATTGCGGCTGTGAACTGTACCTTCACTCGTCTGCAGTCCCGCACACACCTACGGCTAACAGACCCGGCCCAGGACCTACCAACACCAACATAGTCAATCCTGTTCTTTTTTTTTCCATCGTGGCACTGCTTAATGTTCTGGTGGCATCGCTTGATATAAATCCTTTTTAGGGGGGAGGGGAGGAGGTGTATTCGGTGTTCTCTTGTATATTTATTTCTTGTGTGTGTAGTTTGTCCTCACCGCCTCCTACGTCCGTTCAGGGTTAAGGGATATAATCTCTTTGTGTGTTGTGAGTGTGTCTGCCGTGTGTAGTAGTGTTTCTCTCTGTGTCGGTCTGCCTTTCCCTCCTCAGCCTCACAGGTCGAACACCCACGAACACTCCAGCCAGTACAGGTTGTGGGGAAGGTAAAGTGTCCTCCAGCGACCTACTGCACCTATGTATATATTTAAGCTAATATTCTTCTCTTGCAGGGTAATGCGGGTAACACGGGCGTAGTGGGAAGCCTCTGTGGTAATATAAGGATGAGTGTCCTTTTTAACTCCATGTATATATATTTTATTTTGCTTCTCACCTAACATTTGCATGGTGCTTGTTCGACTAACTACTGTACTGTACTGTCATGACTACTTCTCATCTTACTACCACCACCACTACTACTACTACTACTACTACTACTACTACTACTACTACTACTACCAATAGCAGTGGCTACTATCACAATTACCACCAAAACAACTACCAGCAACTGCTACTGCTACAACCACAACCATCAGTGCCACAACTAACACTGCAACCACCATTACCACAACTACCACTACAACCACCAACCTCACTCCAGAAGTCGAGTTTTCGCTCATCTACATTCTGTCGTCACCACACAGCTCACATCTCGTCGCCCTTGTCTACATTCCTCAATTTATCGAGCATTCTCTTATCTCCCATATATCTGCTTATGTTTATATTCTTATTGTCTGCTTTGCTTGTTGCTCAAATAATTTTCTTGTTATTTCTACTTATTCATTTGTATATTCCATTATCATCGTCTCACCTTAGCCGACTCCTCTCCTTGGCTGTTCCCTCTTCCCTTCTAACCTCATTCCACGATCCTTCATTCTCCACCCTTTCCCTTCCCCCACACCGCTCCCCCCCCTCCCCCCCCCCTCCTTTACACGCACTACCTCCCATACCAACCTGTCTCGTTGACCCAACTGCGCCTCCCCTCATCGCCTCCACCCCTCCCTCCCATTAGACAGTGCTGCCATGACAAGGAAGGCTGGAACCACTGGCGCGTTAACTATGACCTAGAGTGCGAACCATGAATACGGTCTCTGGCCCTCAAACTGCAAGGTCTTGGTCTTCTGGGAGATGGTCAAACTTCATTGTCCGTTTAAAAAGACATACATTTCTGTTCATCTGAGTGTGTGTTGTTCATATATGAGTTTAAATTCTTTGATAATTTGTATATTTTGTGAGGATAAAAAAAATACAGTGTACAAGTTACCTGAATTTGGGATTTTCTAAATATTTGAACAGGTTGTTAAAATTCACTTTGTTATTCTGTTCCTCCCCAAAACTTATTAAAATTAGAAACCACGAGAAAACAAAATTTCAAAATATAAATAAAAAAAAATCGAAATTATATATATTATTTTATATCTGAATAAAATCAAATCCAAATTTTACAGGTGAATTCAGTTTGAAAATAGTATTAATTATTATATCTATCAACGTTCTAATATGTTAAATTCTATCTATTTACTGTTATCAGAAAAGAATAGTGGAAAAAATTATTTACTTCAATAAATTTCTAAACTTGTCTTTTTTATCATTTTGCTTGATTTTATTATTTAATTTTTTCCCAGAACAGTACAGCATTATCAAACGGGTCGTGTGTTGACCCGACTGTTGTACTGTGACAACAAACTTACTGCATGGCTCTCATCCTGATAGTAACACGAGTCACAGAGCTCATGACACCTGTTATGATGCTTTCTAGTAACATGACTTGACACCTGTTATAACACCTACTGTGACATTTTGATACCTTACTTTATGTTGTCATTAGTTGTGACTATGGCACCTGTGGCAGTTTAAGACACACATGACGACATTTCTGACCTTATGACACGTTAAATTGTGATCTTATGACACTAGCTGACCTTATGACACCGCCACAAGTTATGACCACATGCCACTAGATGTGACCACGTGAAACGAGTTGTGATCACATGACACAACTTATGACCACATGACACTACTGTAATTTTGACCACATGCCACTAGTTATGACCACATGACATTAGTTGTGACCACATGCCACTAGTTGTGACCACATTACATTAGTTGTGACCACATGACACTAGTTGTGACCACATGCCACTAGTTATGACCACATGACATTAGTTGTGACCACATGCCACTCGTTGTAACCACATGACGCTAGTTGTGACCACATGACACTAGTTATGGCCACATGACACTAGTTGTGACCACATGACACTAGTTGTGACCAGATGACATTAGTTGTGACCACATGACACTAGTTGTAACCACATGACGCTAGTTGTGACCACATGACACTAGTTATGACCACATGACACCAGTTGTGTCCACCTGACGCTATTATGACCACATGACACTATTGTAGTTGTGACCACATGACACTACTGTAGTTGTGACCACATGACACTTGTTTTGACCACATGACATTATTGTAGTTGTGACCACATGACACTACTGTAGTTGTGACCACATGACACTTGTTTTGACCACATGACACTACTGTAATTATGACCACATGACGCTAGTGTAGTTGCAACCACATGACACTAGTGATAACCACATGACACTACTATAGTTTTGACCACATGACACTAGTTGTGACCACATGACACAACTGTAGTTGTGACCCACATGGCACTAATTATGACCACATGACACTAGTTGTAACTACATGACACTAGTTGTGACCACATGACACTAATTATGACCACATGACACTAGTTGTGACCACATAACACTAGGTGTGACCACATGACACTATTGTAGTTGTGACAACATGACACTACTGTAGTTATGACCACTTGACACTAGTTGTAGCCACATGACACTAGTTGTGACCACATGACATTACTATAGTTGTGACCACATGACACTACTATAGTTGTGACCACATGACACTACTATAGTTGTGACCACATGACACTACTATAGTTGTGACCACATGACACTACTGTAGTTATGACCACTTGACACTAGTTGTAACCACATGACACTAGTTGTGACCACATGACACTACTATAGTTGTGACCACATGACACTACTGTAGTTATGACCACTTGACACTAGTGGTGACCACACGAGACTAGTTTTCACCTTTGATACCAATTTGTAACCTTAAGGTATTAGTTGTGACACCGTTTGTTACTTTATGATGCCACATGACACTAATTGTGACTGTATGACACCATTCATAATACCATGACAGCAGATGTGACATTATGACGTGAATATCGATGCCAGTGGCAAATGACTGAATGACAAGTGACGTCACGTAATGAAACTCGTTATGATACAAAAGTGACATTATTGACACCATTTATAAGCTCATGGTACCACACTAGATGTGGTCAGGCCACTTTTGTAACCGGGACGCAACATTATGACACCAGTTATAACTGTAATAAGATCTGACCTTATGACATCAATTGTTGTGGCAATTCGGATTTTGACATCAGTATGATCTCCTGACACCATAAAGAGAATAGTTAGATGTGACTTTATGACACCAGTAATGACCCTTTGTCACCATTTGTTGCTTCCTGTCATTAGTTATGGCTTGACAATTGATGAACTTTTTTGATACCAACTGTTGTAATGTTATGACCTAAAGTATTTCTTATGACATTAATCTTGACCCTAAGATACCACTTTCAGATTTATATCTCGACTCCTTGACACCAGTAATCGTTGCCATCATCTTGTGACACTAATTATGTTTTCATGATGCCATTTATGACCCAATCTGTAGGAAGCTATGAACATGTGATGCCAATTGTGATTTTATGACACAAGCCTGTTGGATGGCATAACTCATGACACAAGGTAATGTAGTCTTCATGACATCATTTGAGACCTTATGACACCTGTTTGTGGGGTGTCAAAATTCATGACACACTGTACCTGATCTCTGTGACCTCATGATCTCTTGCATGTTGACCTATGAAGGAGGTGGGTGGCGGAGGAGAGGCCCACTGGAGCCACTCATGTACCACTGTAACCACCCACTTACTCTGTACTTCCGATGTACCATTGTAATCTCCACACACTGTACCATTGTAACCCCATACACCGTACCACAGTAACCCTCCTTACACTGTACCACTATAAATCGACTGTACCTTACAATGTACCACTGTAACCCCCCTCACTCTGGTACATTGGTCTTCTGTACCCACCACCTAAATATAATAAATACCTTTCGGTCCCTTATACAGTAATGGTGTTCTGAAAGGAATCGAATCCCCTCTTGTTATTACAGGACACCTGTAGAGACCCATGACACCTGGAGGATACTTGTAGAAACCCATGACACCTGTAGAAACCCATGACACTTGTATGATCTCACAATGCCATTACAGGACCTTTAGAACCCCTCTGTGACTCGTCAAGATGTGAAGACCCTGTCAGGATCTTTCAGGGATGAGTGTATGAACCCTGAGAGTGTGAGAGAATATTCAGGGTTATGTTGTTTACCTTAGAGTGGTACAGAGTGTTCATGTTCCTTATTGCGCCATCTCCTCGTGTTCCATCCTCCACCGCCCACGCCGCTGCCCACGCCTTCTAAGTGTTTTTCTCATTGCCTTTCTTCTTGTTCCAGCCTCTACAGTGTCGCAGAAGGAGGCCAGCCCCGCCCTCCTCCCCCGGCCCGTGAGGCAGCTCTCCCCGCGCCCACATAGCTGGTTCGACAGTCTCCGCCACCTTTCCTCACCTCCACATTCAACCTCCTCCACCACCTGTTTCCCCTCAGATCTCTTTTTGTCTCAGTATCTCTCATTAGACCGATTATCACTTCTCCTCTGCGTATTTCTTCCAGCTTTTCTACCTCAGCACTATTCTGAAACTATCGGTTGAAGACCAAGATTTAAAAAAAGAAATGTAAACACGATACACGAAGAGACTGTATTCATGGTTGTCGTACTCAAACAGACGCCCTATGCCTTACCTCTTGGCTGCCTCGCATTGCTTCTCTAATGCATCAACTAACCTATGCTTTGCTCACTGCTTTACCACCTCTCTAAGTAAGAATTTACATGCATTAGTGATTATATTAAATGACCCTTTGTTTTGCAGGTTGTATGAGTGTGGTAGTTTTGTGGTAGAGATTAGTTTGAGTTGATGACAAGTTGGCATATTATAGTATTAAGGATGAGTGGTTGTTGTTGTTTTGTTCTACTGTGTTGGGTTTGTGGGTGTTGCTTCAGGATAGTTGAGAGTCTTACCACCACCACCCAGAGCTTAAAGGGTTACTCCCCAGGGTGTACCCCTTATGTTCACTCCCCCAGTCAACCCCCCCCCCCTACTATATGGGCCAGGAACAGATCAGGAAGGGAAGGAATGGGAAGGAAAGATGGAAAGGTAGGGAGGGAGTTTTAGGAGGGGTGACAATCTCAAATCTCCTCCTTCAGCTATACGCCCCGCCGAGGTGATTAACCCCTCCGTAAGCCAGAGTGCGTCCCCTGTTGATGTGGGTATCAGCTGCGCGATGTCTCAGGGATTAATGCCAGACCCTTACGACTGTAGCCGCTACCTAATATGTGGTGTTGATAACAAGTGGATATCTCAAACGTGTGCTCCCGGCTTGAAGTTTAACCCGGTCAGTACTGTGGTTCATTTTGTATATTCTTTTAAGTACAGTAATGCAATTAATCTTGTTTTGACAAATATGTTGCCATATACTGCAGCAACCTCAGAGTACTGTACATAGTATTCAGCATTACACAGAGTAATTTCAGTAGAGAGAAAGTGAATGTGTGTGTTACAGTCCATGCAACAGATTATAACATGTACAATTGTAAATGATAGTCTCCCCTACACAATAGGTAAAAAAGAACTGCGACTGGCCACGCAATGTGAAGTGTGCGACTCCCCCACAAGCTGATGCTGGTGTCCAGCCTCCTGGTCCTCCCCCGATCCCAGCTCCCGGTTCCGTCGTCTCTACCACCACCACTGTCACCAGCAGCACCATGGCCCCTGTGGTGACTCTGCCCTCAGTGGGGTCTAGTGGTGGTCTCTCAGGTGAGGTGATAGACATTATTTTGTTCAGAAAAGTCAGGAGTGGAGCAACAGCTGACTGGGAGAGTTAACCAACTTTTGGTACCTTTCTTCACCTGGCCTCCACTTAGATATATTAACAGGTGTCTCTATAAATGCTCATTTTTCTTTAAGGTTTTATGAGTAGCATTTAATTGTAGTTTCCCAAAATGTACAAAAGCACTTGAACTTTTTCATGATGCTACATACTGATGTGATTATTGTGTAATTCATCATTTTGTGTTCCAAATATAAAGATCTTTACTTTTCCTTAATTTTACATCGTTTTAATGGCCAGTACAACAGCACATGTACACCATCAAGAGATTACATTAATTGTACCACCTTATGATTTATTTATTTATCCTTTGTTAAAATATACTAAAATGCATGTACTGTACTCAACAAGAAATTACACCATGATATGCTAACTTGCCTAATGCTCCAAAGTCAGTATTTTTCCCATGTTAAAATGTACTACAGCACATGTACTCAACAGGAGACTACAAGGTGGTGTGCTACTTCACCAACTGGGCGTGGTACAGGCCTAATATTGGAAAATATACTCCGGATAACATCGACCCAACACTGTGTACTCACATTGTATATGGCTTCGCTGTACTCGACTATAGCAACCTTATAATCAAGCCGCATGACTCGTGGGCTGACATAGATAATAGTAAGTATGGCGGTGGTGATGATAGAGAGAGAGAGAGAGAGAGAGAGAGAGAGAGAGAGAGAGAGAGAGAGAGAGAATTTTTTTCATGAAATTGAATTGTAACAAAAGTTATCGTAGTAAATAAGGAATATTTGTACAGTGATCAAAACCAAACTTGCCTGACCACCTCATTTTTCTTCAGAGTTCTACGAGAAGGTGACAGCTCTCAGGGCCAAAGGCATCAAGGTGACAATTGCTATAGGTGGGTGGAATGACTCGGCAGGTGACAAGTACAGCCGCTTGGTGAACAACCCCGCCGCTAGGGCCAAGTTCATTGAACATGTCATCAAGTTCATCAAAAAACACAACTTTGATGGTCTGGATTTGGATTGGGAGTACCCCGTATGCTGGCAGGTGAGTGTGTGTGTGTGTGTGTGTGTGAGAGAGAGAAAATGCGAAAAGGTGTCATACACAAAGAAGCACGGTGATAAAGTGGATACAGCACTCGCATACTGTTCCAGGGGTCGGTGGTTCGATTCCCAGGTACTCCCAGTTCACCCAGCTGCAAATGGGTAACCAAGTTTACAACTTGGGAAGTGAAGATGGTAGAGTACCAGCCATGCTGCCTCCTTGTGTACCAATGGCTTAGTATACAGTATGCTGTATCCACACTGTCCCTAATTGGCAGTCATGCCTATGGTACCCACTTTTACTCTTATCATACACAAATACAGGAATATAAAGAGAGCGAATATATCAGAACATGATGTTTAAATGCGTGTGTGTTAAGACGCGGACAGAAAAAGGAAGATTAAGAAAACCAAAATACACTCTCCTCCCCCCCATCACTAAGGTGCTCCTCCTCACTTACACAGGTTGACTGCAGTAAGGGACCGCCCTCGGACAAGCAGGCCTTCGGTATGTGGGTCAAGGAGCTCAGCGACGCCTTCAAGCTCCACGGCCTCCTGCTCTCTACCGCCGTGTCCCCAAGCAAGAAAGTCATTGACGCAGGTGAGACTAACCCCCCCCCCCTCCCTCACTTCACAACCACCTGTATGAGATAGGTCTCTATAGGTACCTGTCCTTGGTTTTGGTGCTGTAGGCTAAGAAATCATGACTACCTCAAACACCTGTACAGGCCTAATAATAGAATCTACCTGTAATTTAAGTATTCAAACACCTGTGTCACCTCTACAGGCTATGACGTGCCCACCCTCAATCAGTACATGGACTGGATCGCCGTCATGACCTACGACTTCCATGGTCATTGGGATAAGAAGACTGGCCACGTCGCCCCTATGTACTACCACCCCGAAGATGACTACGACTACTTCAATATGGTACGTGGGTGTGGATGAATGGGTTGTGGGTGTGGGTGAGAGTGGATGGGTGGACGGGTAGTGGGTGTAGGTGTGGGTGGACAGGAGTAGTGGATGGTGGGCGAGTGTGTTCGTTTTATTTTCTTGTTTTTTATTGTGCATCAGTCGAGTGGATACAGTGCTCGCCTACTGCTCCAGGGGTTGGTGGTTCGATTCCCGGGCGCTCCCAGTATCCACGTTTACAGCTTGGGAAGTGAAGGTAGTCGAGAGCACTACTGGCCATGCTGCCTCCTTGTGTGCCAATGGCTTAGTATACAGTGTCCTGTATCCACACTGTCCCTACTGGGCAGTCATGCCCACTTTCACTGTTTTTTATTACTCGCTCTCTCTTCTCAACCACCAACACTAACACTCCTCCCCTTTCTCTCTCTCTCTCAGGACTTCGCCATCAGGTATTGGCTGGAGAAGGGAGCTACCAAGGACAAGTTGGTGCTCGGAATGCCTCTCTATGGTCAGTCCTTCTCCATCAACGATGCATCCAACACAGGTCTCAACTCTCCAGCGAGGTCAGGAGGAGAAGCTGGCCCCTTCACGAGGGCTCGTGGGTTCCTGGCCTACTACGAGGTGAGTCTGATGGTTGTAGTTTCCTTCTGGATGGTTGTAGTTTTATTTTCAATGGCTGTTGTGGTTGTAGCTTTGTTTTGAATGATTGCTGTGGATGTAACACCACCAAAGAGTATAACTAAGATCCCTCTTGTTCCTCTTCCTCCTCAACAAAGATCTGCCACTTCATACGACAAGGGTGGTCAGTGGTGAAGGACGCATCTGGTGCAATGGGACCTTATGCTTACTCCGGTAACCAGTGGGTTTCCTTCGACGACACAGAAACCATCAGGAAAAAGGTAGGTTCCTGATCTGACCTTCTTTAACCTAGCCATTCCTAATCTGACTAACTGTAACTTGGCCTCACCTGATCTTAGTTAAATTTACGGAATTTAACCTCGCCTATTTAAAATGAAGTAATTTAACTTAGCCCAACCTAACTGTCATAATTTAACATGGCTTTACCTCCTAGCCAAATTTGACTAAGACTTTTTAGGACATTTAACGTGATTCCAGCTTTACACTTGTCTTATTTAATGATCCCCAATTTAAAGCAATTTTACCTCATTGGACCTAATTTAACATAGCCAGATCTTTTGTACATGTGTTGAATGTTAGGCTAGGTTCAGAGGCTCAAAGATAGCATAAAACACACACACACACACACACACACACACAGTCTTCTGAAACAGTATCATGTCTAATTTGCACCCTGGAAACGACCTGTTAAGTCAGTAGTACAGGCGTTACATTACATGGCTATACTTGACGACCCTTACCTCTTAACCTCATCATCATATGTGTATGTGTTGACAGTCCAACTACATCCGAGAAATGGGATTGGCCGGTGGGATGGTCTGGGCTCTCGATTTGGATGACTTCGGGAACCGCTGTGGCCAGGGTGCTCATCCGCTTATGAATACTATTAAGGATGTCCTAGGTCCGTCCAAAACTGGTAGCGGTCCAGTCACCACTATCACCACTACCACTATCACCACAACCAAGGCACCACCACAAGATTCTTCAGGGACTGCAGGAATACAATCAGATCCATCAGGAATCCCAGGAACATCAGGGGGTAGTCCTTCAGTCTCCACCCCAGGGTCAATGATCATCCCTCAAGGTGGAACATCAGGTCCTGCCACATCAGGAGGTGGAGGTAAGTGTGAAGTTTCTTAGTGAGATTAAGATGAATAATAATAATAATGATCACAATAATAATAACAATAATAATAATAAATAAAATTACTACAAGTTACCACACTACAGGAGAGATAAGATAGATAGATAGATATATAGATAGATACAGTATATAAACAATAGATTAATCCTTAAAAACAGCATAGAACTAACCATGTAACTTCCAGGTACAGGTGATGAATACAAAGTGGTCTGCTACTTCACTAACTGGGCATGGTACAGGACTGGTGAAGGCAAATATACCCCAGATGATATCGACTCTTCCCTCTGTACCCACATTGTGTATGGGTTTGCGGTGCTTGATGGCAATAATCTCCGTATTAAACCTCACGACACATGGGCTGATTACGATAATGGTGAGTGACGTGTGTTTTATAAAATCTTAAATCCTGAGAAAAAGAAATATTTATCTTCATATTAGAGTGATGCATATATTTAAAAGTCTTAAATTCTATAAGCAAAGCGAGTCACACTTTCAAAGTTTCTAACATCACCCACTAAAACCCTACAGAGTTCTACAAGAAAGTGGTAGCCCATAAAGCCAAAGGTGTGAAGGTTCTCATAGCCATTGGTGGGTGGAACGACTCGGCAGGAAACAAGTACAGTCGCCTGGTGAACAGCCCCTCTGCCCGAGCCAAGTTTAATGAGCAAGTAGTTCAGTTCATCCAGAAACACGGCTTTGATGGATTAGATCTTGACTGGGAATACCCTGTGTGCTGGCAGGTGAGAGAGAGCATCATAAGAGAGATAGCAAATGCGTATGAGAGAGAGAGAGAGAGAGAGAGAGAGAGAGAGAGAGAGAGAGAGAGAGAGAGAGAGAGAGAGAGAGAGAGTGTGTGTGTGTGTGTAAAAAAGAGAGGAAGATAATGGAGGTAGAGAAGATAAGATGAGATGCCAATACATTAGGAGCAAAAATAGAGAAAAGGCGAGAGCGAGAGAACCGGGAGTTCCTGCACCTGTAAGGTAACGTCACACCTTCTTCTTTACAGGTTAATTGCAACAAAGGTCCAGACTCAGACAAGCAAGCTTTCGCGGACTGGGTTAAGGAACTCCACAATCTCTTCCAACCACTCGGTCTACTGCTGTCGGCTGCTGTCTCGCCCAGTAACAAGGTCATTGACAAGGGTGAGTGTCATGAACTGTTATCTACCCAGCAGTAATTGGGGACCTGGATGTTAATCGATTTGCGGATCGTATTCCGGGGTAATGGTTAGCCGGTGCAGTTGGCAAGTTGTCCGGTCTTCTCGGACTATTCCTTGACACTGGGTCATGCAACTCGTTAACCCAGGGTGTGGTTGTGGTGTTGGCGACAGCTTCTACACCTTAAACAAATTCACGCCTAGGTGGCCCTTGGGCCTGCCATCCTCGTTACACGAGGGGCAACCATTATACCATTATATGTAGACAAGGAGTAAGTGTCATGGGCTGTTGTTGACAAGGGGTAAGTGTCATGGATCGTCGTTGACAAGGGCTACATGACGTAAGTTAATGAAGTGGTGAAAATGTCATGATCATATGGACGCAAGTCACAAGCAGAGCCGTACCGAGGGGGGAGGTCAAGCCAGGGGGCCGCCCATGGTCTCACGCTTCCAGGGGCCTCGCGCTCTTCTGGTTAATAATTATACAGTTTAAATGCAACACATACATTAATAAAAGAAGGCTGTGCTGAGGGGAAGCATTTTAGTGAAGGCATAAAATGTCATTAGTCACCAAATCACCAAATGAACACTTTATTCAATTTAATGAAATGGATATAAGTGAAAAGAAGGTTGAGTTCAATGAATACCATAGATACACACATGTTACAAGACTTTAATAAATAAAAGGGGCATTGACAATCGGTCTTAACACGTATTAGAGCAGCTGTGCAGTACCTAGCTGAGCACAATTCTGCTTTGGCTAAGTCATTGAGTGCTGGAAATTCTCACGATATTAAGGAAGCCGAGTTGTTTTCAGAACTTTATAAACAAGTTTATTTGTTGAGAATTCTTAACAGAAGGATGATTTTTCACTCAATACAGTATACTGTATTCCTTTTAAGCTTTTAAATTTAGTTTTATTTTGACTTTGATACACTCACACACACCTGTTCTCACTGGCTGTAGGCTATGATGTGCCAGTCCTGAGTCAATACCTTGACTGGATCGCCGTCATGACCTATGACTACCATGGTCAGTGGGATAAGATGACTGGCCACGTCGCTCCTATGTACGCACACGCCCAGGATAAAAACCTCGCCTTCAACGCTGTGAGTCAGTTGTTTTCTTTCCTGAGTCATTGCTAATATGTTAATTTGAGTCATTGTCTCTTTGTTATTAATTAAGGGTCTTATTTGTGAGTTTAATCGTCTCAAATTTTCAAGGAAATGATTGTAAAGTGTAAACATAGAATCCCAGAATTATAATGTCACCTTTTCTGTGAATGGAACTTAATTACATGCTTTGAGACAGAAACTTATCATTTATCAATCATGACCGACACAGAACTTCACCATCCACTACTGGATCGAGAAGGGCGCGGATAGGAAGAAGCTGGTGATGGGGATGCCGATGTACGGACAGTCCTTTACACTCTCCATGTCCAACAACAATGGTCTCAACCAAGGGAGTTATGGTGGGGGTGAGGCCGGTCAATACACCAGGGCCAGAGGGTTCCTGGCTTACTATGAGGTGAGTGTCTCATGCTGTTCCTGTTGTTGATGCTAATACTTCTACTACCGTTGAAATTATTATTGATTTTGATACTATAATTACAACTAGTACACTTAGTCCTACTATTACTTCCGATGAATCTTCCATTGATAGGCTTTCTCTTTCCTTCCCTTCCTCCACAGATCTGTCACAACATCCTCAATAAAGGATGGACGGTAGTGAGGGACAGTGAAGGTTCCATGGGCCCATATGCCTACAAAGGGAACCAGTGGGTGGGCTTCGACGACACTGGTACCATCAGATACAAGGTCGGTTGGTTTGTCATGTGGAGAAATGGTGCAATAAACTTTCTGATGTTTTGATGATATGATGCAACAAACTTATTAGTATTTTGATGTTATGACATGATAAACTCTCTGGGATTGAGGTTGAGAACGAGTTGGGAGTTAAGGATATACTCTAGTCTATAAAAAAACAAACAGATAGGATATGTATATTCATGCCAACCATTCTAGCAGGGCTGACACACAATGGGGGTGTCAGCGGAATGGATGGAGAGGTGTTGGTAAAGGTCTAATGGTTATAGACTTTCCAGTACACACACACACACACACACACACACACACACACACACACACATTAGCTACAGTAATGCTTTATAATTGTACAGTAATTGATATTCAATCAATATGACCAAGGACAGCTGACATAGCCATGAGAGGCTTGTTCTTAGGGTCAGGCGGTCACCCATCCAAGTACTAACCAGACTCAATGTTATTTAACTTCACTAACTGGACAGGAAGAGGTGTTTCCAATGTGGTATTACTGCCACAATGTGTGTGTGTGTGTGTGCAGGTAATAGTCAACACTGCTGTACACTTACCCAGTGTGTCCTCTACAGTCTGAATACATCAAGAAGATGGGTCTGGGAGGAGGAATGATCTGGGCACTTGACTTGGATGACTTCAAGAACCGCTGTGGCTGTGAACATCACCCACTCCTACGAACCATCAACAGAGTCCTCAGGAACTACCCCGTGCCAGATCCTAAATGTGCTAGTTTTGGAGGTAGGATCTTCTTCTCCCAGTGATGCTGTCGTTTGACGAGTTGTTTATTGCAGTTTTGACTCATTGTGCTGCTGCCCTGTTAATTCTTCATCTGATGTTTAGGCCATTATTCATACTGTAGTTCTGACAACAGCTTATTTAAGAAATTAATCACCAATATTTGCATTTTTTGTGATTACAGATGCAAAACACAGAAAAATTATTTTTTATATACAAAATTTTACAAAAATGAACATCATTGCCAAATTTATCAATATTTACCTTCCTTATTTACCTAATGGCCACCCACTAGAGGTGGCCATGCTGAGGTAGGGAGGTCAGTGACCTGTGTCAAAGGCTATTTTGAACCTCAATACTGTTCTTGATTCAACAGCCTTGGCTGGTAGACCGTTCCATAGGTCTACGAAACTGTGTGAAAAGTAACCTTATATTTGTTCTGCATGATAACTTGGTGAACTTGTAGTTATGTCCTATCATGTTAGTGGTGCGTGACATCACAAAGAAATGTGACACAAAAAGAGAAAATTATCTATCAGCCATTATATAAATAAATCAATTTGACATTAAAGAAAGGGAATTTCTAACCAACTCAATATGCAATTTAAAGAATCATCACCAGGAAAATTACTCAGTTACCTTTCCAGGTCGGGCAGCCTAGTCTCTACACTAGAGTTCTTCATGAATCACCCAGTAATGAACAGAAGCAAAGATTAGGCACTGAGAAAAGATGGTTGCCTCCAGATTACTGGATATATGCAACAGATTCCCTGTCTGTATAGAAACATTTTTTTTTCACCAGGTTCGGTGTCCATCTTCAAGGATGAGATGACTGGTGACTTGCCTGCACGAGCAGCATCACCATCAATTATGGAACCCACCCCTCCTGTTTGGGCACCAAGATCAACAACTACATCAACTACCCAAAGTACCACCACAAGAACCAGTTCTGCAATAGCTGCACAGAAGGCAGACTACCAGTGTTTAACGGATGGTAACATGGCCCACCCAAATGATTGCAGAAAATACATAACGTGTAACCATGGCGAGGGAACTGTACACGATTGCATGGGAAATCTCGTATGGGACAAAGTAAGTACAGTGTAGGACAAACTCACCCATAGGTCCGAGGTAAACTTATTCACTTACTTATCCTCTTCACTACTGGTGGACACTTCCCATGTTGGAAAAGGTAAAATAATTTAATTTAAATACAAGGATCAATGTGTAAACACAATGATGTGAAATCTCATTGTATTGTACTGACTGACATTCAATAGTGAGCAAAATATCCAATTGTCACTGTATCCATCATTGTGTCTGTTACTATAGCCATATCTACTGTATAGCCACCATATCCATCACTTTACTTATCACGATATCCATTGATGTCACTATACCGTATATCCATCACCATACAGGTATTTGTCACTTTTATGTCACTATATCTACCACTGTATCCATCTCCATATCTGGCATTGTAACCATCACTGTATCCATCACTATCCATCACTGTATCCATCACTATCCATCACTGTATCCATCACAGTATCAATTACTATCCATCTATGTATCCATCACTATCCATTACTGTATCCATCACTATCCATCTCTGTATCCATCACTATCTATCACTGTATCCATCACTATCCATCACTGTATCCATCACTATCCATCTCTGTATCCCCCAGGCACAGAACTTCTGCAATTGGGAAAGTCAACAGAACCAATGCCCCAAGACATCTACCGGCCCCGCCCTCGACGACCCCGGAGCAGTTGGCCCACCATCATGGCAGCAGCAGCACAGCACCAGTACTACTACCACCACCACCACAACGACTACCACCACTACCAGAAGACCTACTTGGGAGACACCTATCATTTCTCCTCAGGCTGGAACCACCACAGACGTTATGCCACATTCTGAATACATGGTGAGATAATCTCGTAAAAATCCCCTTTCTCCATATGACTGTTAGTCTCTTACAAATACAATATCTTCCTCCCTCCTTTATGTTCCTTGTTTCTTCTCGTCTCTCTTTATCTCTGCCTCACCCCTTGAACCTCTCATCTCTCCCTCCCCCCCCCCCCCGTCTTCTCTCTCTATATCTCCTCTCTGTTTCTATATATCCTCTGCTCTAAAGTCCCTTGTCTCTCCCGTCACAGGTAGTGTGTTACTTCACCAATTGGGCCTGGTACCGTCAAGGAGCTGGTAAATATAAGCCTGAGGACATTGACCCAACTCTCTGTACCCATATCGTGTACGGGTTCGCAGTGCTCGACTCCACTCGCTTGGTCATCAAACCCCATGACTCCTGGGCAGATATGGACAACAGTGAGTTTCTTTTGTTTTGTTTTGTTTTGTTTGTCTGTGTCTATCTGTATTTTTTGGTTATGTTCTGTGTGTGTCTTTTGATTTATCCTGATTGTTTTTGTTTTAATGGCTGCGTTATTTAAGCTTTTAAGTTATATCCTGTATTTGTGTGCATATGCATGGATATGTGTGTACGTTTCATGTCATCTCACTTGTTGAAGTGTTTATTCAGAAATATCAGGACGGTAAGAAAGTACATTCACAGCCATCTCTATTGTAACCGATTCAGGTTACTTTGTATTATGACAGCTCTCCTAAATGTTGTACTTTACTATCATACAGAGTTCTACGAGAAGGTGACGGCACTCAAGGCCAAAGGCATCAAGGTGACGGTCGCTATAGGTGGGTGGAACGACTCGGCAGGTGACAAGTACAGCCGCTTGGTGAACAACCCCGCTGCTCGTCGTACATTTAATGATCACGTCATAGAATTCATCAAAAAACACAACTTTGATGGCCTCGACCTGGACTGGGAATACCCCGTGTGTTGGCAGGTGAGAGAGGGTGAGAGGTATGTTTATGGGTAAAAAGGTGAACGTAGTAGGCGAGAGAAGATGAAAATTTTCAGGTTTAGTTCAGTTTTATTCAGCAAATTCATCATATAAATTTACATTGATGCAACATGTATTTCAACACTTCAAGTATACATGGTGCAAATATACAAGAAATGTAATACCTAGAAAGTGCAGGTATACAGATAATGGGAAACAGTAAGGCGTTTTGATCAAGAATAGACAACAAAACCATCAGATTCTTTTTTCAAGTAGGGTCGTTTGCTGAAGCTTTAGTTAACTTAACCCCTTGAATGCAGTAACAACCCTTCAAGTTGTTGCTTTATTTAATACTTACTTAAAATTTTATAAAAGTTTGATGCCTTAACTTGGCTGATGAGGAACTAAAATAAAGAGGGGACTAGGGCTTCACACTCATCCATAACATATTTTAAGTTCTTACTTTTTCTAATTAGGACCAGCATCACAAGTACAGGTACAACAAAAGTGAGTAGAGTACTGGAACAAAGATTAATAAATTGTAACTACAAAATTCACTTGTCAGGAGTAATAAGCATTTTTTCATCTTTACATTATTTTAAACATTACTATTTCTGTTATTCTTCTTTATCAGAGTTTTGTATTAACTCATATCAACTCGTTTCTATCAGGTTAACTGTGCAAAAGGTAATCCGAATGACAAGGAGGCCTTTGCTGAATGGGTGAAGGAGCTACACTTCGCTTTTAAGCCTCATAACCTCCTCCTCTCTGCTGCTGTGTCTCCTAGCTACAAGGTCATCGATGCAGGTAAGTAACACCTCTCTACCCATAAGTCCATTCTCTGCTCACATGTTGAGTATTATTGCCAAGATGAGTTATGTACAGTACTTTGATAGTGATTCATTGAATGTTGTATTTCTATAATAATCCAGTTACTGCATATTATGTATTGCAAAAACGTACATGCTATTGATGTGGCTAATCTCAAAACTGTACATCCTTCCGTGTTCAGGCTATAATGTACCCGCTCTGAACCGCTACTTTGACTGGATTGCCGTCATGACCTACGACTACCACGGTCACTGGGATAAGAAGACCGGCCACGTGTCACCTATGTATGCCCACCCTGACGATGATGAGGTCCTCTTCAACACCGTGAGTCTTAAGTCTTTTTGTGCCCCGAATATGAGTCTACGAAGAAGTGTACAGATAAATATTTCAGGGATATTTAGTGTGTACTGAGGAGAAACTTTTAGGATAATTGTGTAATGGCTTGAGTTTAATGAGGTTAACTACAGTCAATGACCTGGCCATTCAAACACTTGGGCCTTAATGAGTCGACCAAGAAAGGTGACTAGCTTGGTTTGTTTGTTTGGTGTTTGTTTATGTTGATATTAAATTGGCTTATTAGAATACAAGGAAAAGTGCACTCAGAAGGTGAAGTCCATCTCAAGAGTTATTGAACGTTAAAACATTTGGAGAATCTTTGTGTTATTCTTGTGTAAAGTTTCACATTTACTTTTACATGTTTACTTTTATCCTCTTCGCCACTGCTCGGTTCGTTAGCCGCTTGGGCGGTCAGTCACGTCTCTGTTACACACTATTAGCAAGTACTGGACATGTACCGGCTCCTGAATATATCTGAACCAGCTTCAGTGTTGGTCAAGTCTGGTCTTGAAACAGCTCACACTCAGTGCCGCCACAACACACACTGGCAGGTTGTTCCACGAGTTTACAATTCCCAATCCGAAAAAGATTGCCGTCATAGGTTTCTGGACTTGTGGCTTCTTCAACCTTGAGCTGTGACTCCTTGTGGGGCGAGCGTCCGCCAGTTCCAGGTATGGACACTCGACTGAGTAGTGCCCTTTGAGATGTTTATACACCTCAATTAGGTCATCCCGTGCCCGTCTGTAGTATAAGCAAGGCAGTTGCAGGCGCTCAAATCTCTCTGGGTAGCTGAGGTGCCTAAGTGCAGGCACTAGTCTGGTGGCCCCCCTTTGGACATTTTCAATCAACTGACAATCCCTAGTCTCTCTTGGGGACCAGACGGGGTGATTGTACTCCAGGCGGGGAAGCACCTCACTCTTGAAGATCATTACGAGACACTGACCGTCTAGATGTCTGAACGACCTTCTTAACGGACCTAATAGTTTAGTTGCTTGATTCACCTTCTTCAGACAATGGCCCATGAACTTCAACTGAATAGGGAAGAAAGTAAAGGAATTTTAGAATCTAACAAATTTTATGCACATAAAACTTTTATTAACTTGAAATATAATGCAAAATTCTTCTGTACAACACTAGAGTTCTCCATCCAATACTATACTAAGCAAAATTCGAAATGGTGAGAATAATTTTTATTTTTTATTTTATTTATTATAAAGAAAAAACTCGTGTGGGGTCTTAATAATATGTAGGGAAGCTGAAATATAATCTGCAAATTTGTATGAAGTAGAGCTCTATACGTTACCAGACTAAGAGGGGCATTAACTGCAAGAATTTAAGACAAGATCACGAGGAAGTCTCTGTATACAGTACACAGGTATGTGAGATAATTTAAAACTACAATAATTTAAAAACTTGTTTCTACCAGAACTCCACCATCCACTACTGGATCAAGAATGGCGCAGACCGCAAGAAGTTGGTCATGGGGATGCCCTTATATGGCCAAGCCTTCGGTCTGTCATGGGGTGCTAAAGACCATGGATTAAATGTGAGAGCTGGAAACAAAGGCCAAGCTGGTAGATATACCAGAGCTGCTGGCTTCCTTGCCTACTATGAGGTGAGGAGTGATACGATTATTACTGGTTTGATGATAATAAAATATTGTTACTAATGATAATTATGATAATAATAGTAAAGATGAAAATTACAGTCTATGAATAACAATATACAGTACTGATATGAGTATAGTAATAATAAAACAAATGAAAATTATCAAAACCTGACACTAACAATGAATACTATAAGCATTACCTTATATTATGATAAGATGCTGAATTACCAAACATCTCATTAATATATATATATATATTAGTTAACTTTTAATTGTTTAATTATAACTTGACTTTGGCTAACTTGACCTGACCTCCCACAGATATGTATGAAGATAAAACAAGAAGGCTACACGGTGGTGCACGATTCCCTGGGCACCATGGGGCCATATGCCTACAAAGGAAATCAGTGGGTTGGCTTTGACGACACTGCTATGATCAGATATAAGGTGCTGTGAGACGTATGCTGTAATAATTTTTAGTCAGAAATCAAATACAGTACTGTAAATGTATCCTGTAATTATATAATTCAATTATAATTCAGAGGAGAAATATTAATACAGTTGTACAGTAGTGTAAAATGAATTAATGAATTACTACATTTATGATTTAGAAACATCAGTACAGTACAGTACAGTACCGTACAGTACAGTACAGTACTTGATGATGGTAAGGTTCTCTTTGGAAGTTAGAAATATATACCTGTAATTATTTTACACACTTTATATTTTCAGGTTATTTTTTGCATTGACAAATTACAAAAATTTCTGAAACTTAATAAGTGCAGAAATAAAAAAAAATCAAAGCTTAAAGAGAGATGGCTATTTCATCTTGTCAAAAGCATTTTTTACGATTTACAATTACAGTTTTGTTGTTATTTAGAAAGAAAATACTAACATATATTATTAAATAAAACGAAACATGTAGAGTTTATTTCAAAAAATTGAAAAAAAAGCCGTGTACACAGTTTATTAGCAAGCATCTAGTTGTCCCGAAACACTTTTTATTATTCATATCTTGTCATTTTCTCTGGACACAATTCTGTTGGTAACTGCAACTGTTTCTTTGAACTTTTCTCTCCCACCACTGGTCATATTACCAGTCATTCAGCCTGTTCTTTGTTACCACCTTCATTATTTGTTTGATACTGCTTATCCTGTTCGCGCGCGTGTGTGTGTGTGTGTTTGTTTTTAGTAGCGCATATATAGACTACAGTAACACCTCTATTCTTATTCGACAGTCTGAGTACATAAAGAAGATGGGCTTGGGAGGAGGAATGATCTGGGCACTGGACTTGGACGACTTCAGGAACACCTGTGGCTGTGAACCTCACCCACTCCTGCGAACCATAAACAGAGTCCTCAGGAACAACCAGGGTCCTGAGCCCATCCCTCGATGCGACATAACATAGTCAAATCCTCGATGTTGTTCCCAGGGATCCTGAGGGGAAATGGGTTTTGATGAAGGATATCCTTTAGAATAAGGACCGTGTGAGTCTAGCTTATAGCGAAATAGTTTGTACCGAAGGATTTAATTCACTCAGTAGGGCTTTCAAGGATATGAATAGATAACTTGATATCATATAAGGACAGAAAATCCTTCCACTTAGGATCCCTCAAGACCACATTATATTTGATAAGAGGCTGTTGTTGTCCCCCATGCCTTCCGATAAGGAGAATACTATTAGTTCTTACTTTCCTTGTTCTTAATACATCTGTTGATGATTAGAACACCTGTACTTGTCTCTCGTATATCACCTAAAACCTGGTGCATCCCGGTGACGTTAGCCATGTATGAACTGACAAGTGATTATACTCAGTGTTTTTCATTAGTCTGTCACGAAGTCTGTTTTAATTTTTTTTTAAGAACATAGTAGTTTACGGTGGCCCAAGTAGATGGATTTTTACAAGGAGGAAAAAAGAAACTATAATAGACAGAAAAGTAAGAGAGGGAGAGTGAGAGAAGACGGATATGAAAAAAAAAGGTGAAGAACAAGTACGGGAGACAAGAAGAAGTAGCAGAAGGGAACGTTAGATCTGAGTGATGATTTAATGTTAATGGTGAAAAAAATATTGTCAAGCTCTCAATGGCACCAGTGCCAAACAAGTGTTGTGACCTGCGGAACTGGAGTCAAGTCGTATACTGTATTATCGTTATTATACTGTAATTATTATTATTATTGTTGTTGTTGTAACTGTGCTGGGCATGATTCCAGAACTTGTGGCATTATGTAACACTTATTATTTATCAGTAAAAATCTAAAAATCTCTTGTTTATTATTTCTATACATTAAATGGTTTTACTTATATTAAGAAATGTTTTCAGGTATATAACGAGAAATTTTTTAATTTTTCTCCTTTCTCACACATCGACACTGGTATGGCCCCTTGGGGCGCCGCCGTCCCTGGGAACACCCCAAAAGGCGCCCCCGTCCCTGTAAGGGACCCTGGGATCGCCGCTAACACTGTGATGGGTCAATTGGCCATGCCTGGTACGGAGGCGCCCACAACGCCCTCTCAGGGTCGGCGGTGCCCCCAGGGGACCTGTCAGGGGCGCTGGATCCACCAGGGGCACTCTTAGGGATAACTGCAATCCTAGGGGCCTTCTCAGGGAAGGCGGCGTCCACAGGGGCTCCTCCAGGAAAAGCCGAGCTTCAAGGGCCTCTCAGGGACGGCAACGCTTCAAGGGACCCTCGCAGGGACGGCAAAGCTCCTAGGGACCATCATTGGGACGGCGGCGCCCCCATGGGCCCTGCTACAGGCCCTCACGACCCTAGGTGCCCTCACAGGGACAGCCAATGTCCTGGGGCCTTTCCAGGGACGGGGGCGCCTGCAGGTACGTTCTTAGGGACCGTGGTGCTCCCAGAGGCCCTGCCAGAGGCAGTGGCTTCCCCCAGGCCTCTTTATGGGGCGCCACTGCTCCCAGGGACCCTGCCAAGGTCTGTGGCTCACATTAGGTCCTCCTTGGGGTGTCGGCGCCAAAAAACAATGGATAGTGTTGTCGTACATATTCCCTTTTTCCAGTAATCTCTTACTTAACTATGATTGGTGGAATAAGAGGTAACGCCATCAAATTACAGCCAATAGGAAAAGAGAGGAATCAGTCAGCACAACACCCCCAACTTATGTTGTGCTGTTGTATATATATTATCCTTTTCATTTTTCAGGTTGCGATAATACTGAAAATGCTATGGGCAGTGTCTATTTATTTAACGTTATATCTCCCAAAGTTTAAACAGTGAAATGAGAATAAATATCCAACAGCAAAGCATAAGTTGGGGTGTTGTGCTGACTGATTGCTCTGTTCTCCTATTGGCTGTAATTCGATGACGTTACATCTTGCTCCACCAATCACAGTTAAGTGATTACTGGACGAATGTAAAATGTACGACAAAACTATGAAGTTCTTAGGGTGATGCTGCTTGTAGAAGAGCCCCTGGGGGCGCCGTCGCCCCTGGCAGAGACCCTGCCGCCCCTGTTAAGGCACCCACTACGACTAAAAGGGCCCATACCAGCGCTGCCGGCCCTAGGAGGGCCCCTAGGGGCGCTGCAGCCCCTGGCAGGTTCCTTCGAAGCAGAGGCGCCCCATAGAGGAACACTGAGGGAAACACCGCCTCTGGAAGGGCCCCTGAATGAGCCGCCGCCGTGGTACGGCCCCTGTGGGCGCCGCCGTCCTTGGGAACACCCCTGAAGGTGCCGCCGTCTTTGGCAACACCTCTGAAGGCGCCCCCGTCCCTGTAAGGGACCCTGGGATCTCCTCAATCCCTGTGGGGGTCACCTGGCCATGCCAGGCACGGAGGCGCCCCCTAGGGCCTTTTCAGGGTCGGCGGTGCCCCCAGGAAACCTGTCAGGGGCGCTGGATTCACCAGAGGCGGTCTTAGGGACAATTGCAATCCTAGGGGCCTTCTCAGGGAAGGCGTCGTCCACAGGAGCTCCTCCAGGAACAGCCGAGCTTCCATGTGCCTTTCAGGGACGACAATGCTCCAAGGGACCCTTGCAGGGACGGCAACGCTCCTAGGGACCCTCACAGGGACGGCGGCGCCCCCATGGGCACTTCTAGGGGCACTGGGAACCCTTGGGCCCCTCACAGGGACAGCCATGAACCTGGGGCCTTTCCAGGGACGGGGGCGCCTCCAGGTATGTTCCTAGGAACCGTTGTGCTCCCAGCGGCCCTGCCAGCGGCAGTGGCGCCTTCAGGGGCCCTTCCAGAGGCGTTGGCTCCCCCCAGACCTCTTTATTGGGCGCCACTGCTCCCAGGGACCCTGCCTAGGCCTTTGGCTCACAATAGGTCCTCCTAGGGGAGGCGGCGCCCCAAAACAATGGATAATGGTGTCCGACATATTGCATTCTTCCAGTAATCTCGTACTTAACTGCAATTGGTGGAATAAGAGGAAACGTGATCAAATTACAGCCTATAGGAAAACAGAGCAGTCAGTCAGCACAACACCCCAACTTATGTTTTGCTGTTGGATATTTGTTCTCCTTTTCATTGTTCAGGTTGCGATAATACTGAAAATGCTATGGGCAGTGTGTATTATTTAACGTCATATCTCCCAGAGTTTAAAGTGAAACGAGAATAAATATCCAACAGCAAAGCATAAGTTGGGGTGTTGTGCTGACTGATTGCTCTGTTCTCCTATTGGCTGTAATTCGATGACGTTACATCTTGCTCCACCAATCACAGTTAAGTAAGGGATTACTGGACGAATGTAAAATGTACAACAAAACTATGAAGTTCTTAGGGCGATGCTGCTTGTAGAAGGGCCCCTGGGGGCGCCGTCGCCCCTGGCAGAGACCCTGCCGCCCCTGTTAAGGCACCCACTACGACTAAAAGGGCCCATACCAGCGCTGCCGGCCCTAGGAGGGCCCCTAGGGGCGCTGCAGCCCCTGGCAGGTTCCTTGGAAGCAGAGGCGCCCCATAGAGGAACACTGAGGGAGACACCGCCTCTGGAAGGGCCCCTGTATGAGCCACCGCCGTGGTACGGCCCCTGTGGGCGCCGACGTCCCTGGGAACACCCCTGAAGGTGCCGCCGTCTTTGGCAACACCTCTGAAGGCGCCCCCGACCCTGTAAGGGACCCTAGGATCTCCTCAATTCCTGTGAGGGTCACCTGGCCATGCCAGGCACCGAGGCGCCCCCAGGGCCCTCTGAGGGTCGGCGGTGCCCCCAGGGGACCTGTCAGGGGCGCAGAATTCACCAGAGGCGGTCTTACGGACAATTGATATCCTAGGGGCCTTCTCAGGGAAGGCGTTGTCAACAGGAGCTCCTCCAGGAACAGCCGAGCTTCCATGTGCCTTTCAGGGACGACAACGCTCCAAGGGACCCTTGCAGGGACGGCAACGCTCCTAGGGACCCTCACAGGGACGGCGGCGCCCCCATGGGCACTGCTAGGGGCACTGGGAATCCTAGGGGCCCTCACAGGGACAGCCATGATCCCTGGGGCCTTTGCAGGTACGGGGGCGCGTTCAGGTATGTTCCTATGGACCGTGGTGCTCCCAGCGGCCCTGCCAGCGGCAGTGGCGCCTTCAGGGGCCCTTCCAGAGGCGGTGGCTCCCCCCAGAACTCTTTATTGGGCGCCAATGCTCCCAGGTACCCTGCCAAGGCCTTTGGCTCACAATAGGTCCTCCTAGGGGAGACGGCGCACCAAAACAATGGATAGTGGTGTCCTACATATTGCATTCTTCCAGTAATCTCGTACTTAACTGCAATTGGTGGAATAAGAGGTAACGTGATCAAATTACAGCCTATAGGAAAACAGAGCAATCAGTCAGCACAACACCCCAACTTATGTTTTGCTGTTGGATATTTATTCTCCTTTTCATTGTTCAGGTTGCGATAATACTGAAAATGCTATGGGCAGTGTGTATTATTTAACGTCATATCTTCCAGAGTTTAAAGTGAAACGAGAATAAATATCCAACAGCAAAGCATAAGTTGGGGTGTTGTGCTGACTGATTGCTCTGTTCTCCTATTGGCTGTAATTCGATGACGTTACATCTTGCTCCACCAATCACAGTTAAGTAAGGGATTACTGGACGAATGTAAAATGTATGACAAAACTATGAAGTTCTTAGGGTGATGCTGCTTGTAGAAGGGCCCCTGGGGGCGCCGTCGCCCCTGGCAGAGACCCTGCCGCCCCTGGAAAGGCACCCACTAAGATTAGGAGGGCCCATACCAGCGCTGCCGGCCCTAGGATGGCCCCTAGGGGCGCTGCAGCCCCTGGCAGGTTCCTTGGAAGCAGAGGCGCCCCATAGAGGAACACTGAGGGAGACACCGCCTCTGGAAGGGCCCCTGTATGAGCCACCGCCGTGGTACGGCCCCTGTGGGCGCCGACGTCCCTGGGAACACCCCTGAAGGTGCCGCCGTCTTTGGCAACACCTCTGAAGGCGCCCCCGTCCCTGTAAGGGACCCTGGGATCTCCTCAATTCCTGTGAGGGTCACCTGGCCATGCCAGGCACCGAGGCGCCCCCAGGGCCCTTTCAGGGTCGGCGGTGCCCCCAGGGGACCTGTCAGGGGCGCAGGATTCACCAGAGGCGGTCTTACGGACAATTGCAATCCTAGGGGCCTTCTCAGGGAAGGCGTCGTCCACAGGAGCTCCTCCAGGAACAGCCGAGCTTCCATGTGCCTTTCAGGGACGACAACGCTCCAAGGGACCCTTGCAGGGACGGCAACGCTCCTAGGGACCCTCACAGGGATGGCGGCGCCCCCATGGGCACTGCTAGGGGCACTGGGAACCCTTGGGGCCCTCACAGGGACAGCCATGAACCTGGGGCCTTTGCAGGTACGGGGGCGCGTTCAAGTATGTTCCTAGGGACCGTGGTGCTCCCAGCGGCCCTGCCAGAGGCAGTGGCGCCTTCAGGGGCCCTTCCAGAGGCGGTGGCTCCCCCCAGACCTCTTTATTGGGCGCCACTGCTCCCAGGGACCCTGCCAAGGCCTTTGGCTCACAATAGGTCCTCCTAGGGGAGGCGGCGCCCCAAAACAATGGATAGTGGTGTCCTACATATTGCATTCTTCCAGTAATCTCGTACTGAACTGCAATTGGTGGAATAAGAGGTAACGTGATCAAATTACAGCCTATAGGAAAACAGAGTAATCAGTCAGCACAACACCCCAACTTATGTTTTGCTGTTGGATATTTGTTCTCCTTTTCATTGTTCAGGTTGCGATAATACTGAAAATGCTATGGGCAGTGTGTATTATTTAACGTCATATCTCCCAGAGTTTAAAGTGAAACGAGAATAAATATCCAACAGCAAAGCATAAGTTGGGGTGTTGTGCTGACTGATTGCTCTGTTCTCCTATTGGCTGTAATTCGATGACGTTACATCTTGCTCCACCAATCACAGTTAAGTAAGTGATTACTGGACGAATGTAAAATGTACGACAAAACTATGAAGTTCTTAGGGTGATGCTACTTGTAGAAGGGCCCATGGGGGCGCCGTCGCCCCTGGCAGAGACCCTGCCGCCCCTGGAAAGGCACCCACTACGACTAAAAGGGCCCATACCAGCGCTGCAGGCCCTAGGAGGGCCCCTAGGGACGCTGCAGCTCCTTGCAGGTTCCTTGGAAGCAGAGGCGCCACATAGAGGAACACTGAGGGAGACACCGCCTCTGGAAGGGCCCCTGTAGGAGCCACCGCCGTGGTACGGCCCCTGTGGGCGCCGACGTCCCTAGGAACACCCCTGAAGGTGCCGCCGTCTTTGGCAACACCTCTGAAGGCGCCCCCGACCCTGTAAGGGACCCTAGGATCTCCTCAATTCCTGTGAGGGTCACCTGGCCATGCCAGGCACCGAGGCGCCCCCAGGGCCCTTTCAGGGTCGGCGGTGCCCCCAGGGGACCTGTCAGGGGCGCAGGATTCACCAGAGGCGGTCTTACGGACAATTGCAATCCTAGGGGCCTTCTCAGGGAAGGCGTCGTCCACAGGAGCTCCTCCAGGAACAGCCGAGCTTCCATGTGCCTTTCAGGGACGACAGCGCTCCAAGGGACCCTTGCAGGGACGGCAACGCTCCTAGGGACCCTCACAGGGACGGCGGCGCCCCCATGGGCACTGCTAGGGGCACTGGGAATCCTAGGGGCCCTCACAGGGACAGCCATGATCTCTGGGGCCCTTGCAGGTACGGGGGCGCGTTCAGGTATGTTCCTAGGGACCGTGGTGCTCCCAGCGGCCCTGCCATAGGCAGTGGCGCCTTCGGGGGCCCTTCCAGAGGCGGTGGCTCCCCCCAGAACTCTTTATTGGGCGCCACTGCTCCCAGGGACCCTGCCAAGGCCTTTGGCTCACAATAGGTCCTCCTAGGGGAGACGGCGCCCCAAAACAATGGATAGTGGTGTCCTACATATTGCATTCTTCCAGTAATCTCGTACTTAACTGCAATTGGTGGAATAAGAGGTAACGTCATCAAATTACAGCCTATAGGAAAACAGAGCAATCAGTCAGCACAACACCCCAACTTATGTTTTGCTGTTGGATATTTATTCTCCTTTTCATTGTTCAGGTTGCGATAATACTGAAAATGCTATGGGCAGTGTGTATTATTTAACGTCATATCTTCCAGAGTTTAAAGTGAAACGAGAATAAATATCCAACAGCAAAGCATAAGTTGGGGTGTTGTGCTGACTGATTGCTCTGTTCTCCTATTGGCTGTAATTCGATGACGTTACATCTTGCTCCACCAATCACAGTTAAGTAAGGGATTACTGGACGAATGTAAAATGTATGACAAAACTATGAAGTTCTTAGGGTGATGCTGCTTATAGAAGGGCCCCTGGGGGCGCCGTCGCCCCTGGCAGAGACCCTGCCGCCCCTGGAAAGGCACCCACTAAGATTAGGAGGGCCCATACCAGCGCTGCCGGCCCTAGGAGGGCCCATAGGGCTGCTGCAGCCCCTGGCAGGTTCCTTGGAAGCAGAGGCGCCACATAGAGGAACACTGAGGGAGACACCGCCTCTGGAAGGGCCCCTGTATGAGCCTCCTCCGTGGTACGGCCCCTGTGGGCGCCGACGTCCCTGGGAACACCCCTGAAGGTGCCGCCGTCTTTGGCAACACCTCTGAAGGCGCCCCCGTCCCTGTAAGGGACCCTGGGATCTCCTCAATCCTGTGGGGGTCACGTGGCCATGCCAGGCACGGAGGCTCCCCCTAGGGCCCTTCTCAGGGTCGGCGGTGCCCCCAGGGAACCTGTCAGGGGCGCTGAATTCACCAGAGGCGGTCTTAGGGACAATTGCAATCCTAGGGGCCTTCTCAGGGAAGGCGTCTTCCACAGGAGCTCCTCCAGGAACAGCCGAGCTTCCATGTGCCTTTCAGAGACGACAACGCTCCAAGGAACGCTTGCAGGGACGGCAACGCTCCTAGGGACCCTCACAGGGACGGCGGCGCCCCCATGGGCACTGCTAGGGGCGCTGGGAACCCTAGGGGCCCTCACAGGGACAGCCATGATCCCTGGGGCCTTTGCAGGTACGGGGGCGCGTTCAGGTATGTTCCTAGGGACCGTGGTGCTCCCAGCGGCCCTGCCAGAGGCAGTGGCGCCTTCAGGGGCCCTTCCAGTGGCGGAGGCTCCCCCCAAAACTCTTTATTGGGCGCAACTGCTCCCAGGGACCCTGCCAAGGCCTTTGGCTCACAATAGGTCCTCCTAGGGGAGACGGCGCCCCAAAACAATGGATAGTGGTGTCCTACATATTGCATTCTTCCAGTAATCTCGTACTTAACTGCAATTGGTGGAATAAGAGGTAACGTGATCAAATTACAGCCTATAAGAAAACAGAGCAATCAGTCAGCACAACACCCCAACTTATGTTTTGCTGTTGGATATTTATTCTCCTTTTCATTGTTCAGGTTGCGATAATACTGAAAATGCTATGGGCAGTGTGTATTGTTTAACGTCATATCTCCCAGAGTTTAAAGTGAAACGAGAATAAATATCCAACAGCAAAGCATAAGTTGGGGTGTTGTGCTGACTGATTGCTCTGTTCTCCTATTGGCTGTAATTCGATGACGTTACATCTTGCTCCACCAATCACAGTTAAGTAAGTGATTACTGGACGAATGTAAAATGTACGACAAAACTATGAAGTTCTTAGGGTGATGCTACTTGTAGAAGGGCCCATGGGGGCGCCGTCGCCCCTGGCAGAGACCCTGCCGCCCCTGGTATGCACCCACTAAGATTAGGAGGGCCCATACCAGCGCTGCAGGCCCTAGGAGGGCCCCTAGGGGCGCTGCAGCTCCTGTCAGGTTCCTTGGAAGCAGAGGCGCCACATAGAGGAACACTGAGGGAGACACCGCCTCTGGAAGGGCCCCTGTATGAGCCACCGCCGTGGTACGGCCCCTGTGGGCGCCGACGTCCCTGGGAACACCCCTGAAGGTGCCGCCGTCTTTGGCAACACCTCTGAAGGCGCCCCCGACCCTGTAAGGGACCCTAGGATCTCCTCAATTCCTGTGAGGGTCACCTGGCCATGCCAGGCACCGAGGCGCCCCCAGGGCCCTTTCAGGGTCGGCGGTGCCCCCAGGGGACCTGTCAGGGGCGCAGGATTCACCAGAGGCGGTCTTACGGACAATTGCAATCCTAGGGGCCTTCTCAGGGAAGGCGTCGTCCACAGGAGCTCCTCCAGGAACAGCCGAGCTTCCATGTGCCTTTCAGGGACGACAACGCTCCAAGGGACCCTTGCAGGGACGGCAACGCTCCTAGGGACCCTCACAGGGACGGCGGCGCCCCCATGGGCACTGCTAGGGGCACTGGCGACCCTAGGGGCCCTCACAGGGACAGCCATGAACCTGGGGCCTTTGCAGGTACGGGGGCGCGTTCAGGTATGTTCCTAGGGACCGTGGTGCTCCCAGCGGCCCTGCCATAGGCAGTGGCGCCTTCGGGGGCCCTTCCAGAGGCGGTGGCTCCCCCCAGAACTCTTTATTGGGCGCCACTGCTCCCAGGGACCCTGCCAAGGCCTTTGGCTCACAATAGGTCCTCCTAGGGGAGACGGCGCCCCAAAACAATGGATAGTGGTGTCCTACATATTGCATTCTTCCAGTAATCTCGTACTTAACTGCAATTGGTGGAATAAGAGGTAACGTGATCAAATTACAGCCTATAGGAAAACAGAGCAATCAGTCAGCACAACACCCCAACTTATGTTTTGCTGTTGGATATTTATTCTCCTTTTCATTGTTCAGGTTGCGATAATACTGAAAATGCTATGGGCAGTGTGTATTATTTAACGTCATATCTTCCAGAGTTTAAAGTGAAACGAGAATAAATATCCAACAGCAAAGCATAAGTTGGGGTGTTGTGCTGACTGATTGCTCTGTTCTCCTATTGGCTGTAATTCGATGACGTTACATCTTGCTCCACCAATCACAGTTAAGTAAGGGATTACTGGACGAATGTAAAATGTACAACAAAACTATGAAGTTCTTAGGGTGATGCTACTTGTAGAAGGGCCCTTGGGGGCGCCGTCGCCCCTGGCAGAGACCCTGCCGCCCCTGTTAAGGCACCCACTAAGATTAGGAGGGCCCATACCAGCGCTGCAGGCCCTAGGAGGGCCCCTAGGGCGCTGCAGCCCCTGGCAGGTTCCTTGGAAGCAGAGGCGCCACATAGAGGAACACTGAGGGAGACACCGCCTCTGGAAGGGCCCCTGTACGAGCGACCTCCGTGGTACGGCCCCTGTGGGCGCCGACGTCCCTGGGAATACCCCTGAAGGTGCCGCCGTCTTTGGCAACACCTCTGAAGGCGCCCCCGTCCCTGTAAGGGACCCTGGGATCTCCTCAATTCCTGTGAGGGTCACCTGGCCATGCCAGGCACCGAGGCGCCCCCAGGGCCCTTTCAGGGTCGGCGGTGCCCCCAGGGGACCTGTCAGGGGCGCAGGATTCACCAGAGGCGGTCTTACGGACAATTGCAATCCTAGGGGCCTTCTCAGGGAAGGCGGCGTCCACAGGAGCTCCTCCAGGAACAGCCGAGCTTCCATGTGCCTTTCAGGGACGACAACGCTCCAAGGGACCCTTGCAGGGACGGCAACGCTCCTAGGGACCCTCACAGGGACGGCGGCGCCCCCATGGGCCCTGCTAGAACCACTGGCGACCCTAGGGGCCCTCACAGGGACAGCCATGATCCATGGGGCCTTTGCAGGTACGGGGGCGCGTTCAAGTATGTTCCTAGGGACCGTGGTGCTCCCAGCGGCCCTGCCAGCCGTAGTGGCGCCTTCAGGGGCCCTTCCAGAGGCGGTGGCTCCCCCCAGACCTCTTTATTGGGCGCCACTGCTCCCAGGGACCCTGCCAAGGCCTTTGGCTCACAATAGGTCCTCCTAGGGGAGACGGCGCCCCAAAACAATGGATAGTGGTGTCCTACATATTGCATTCTTCCAGTAATCTCGTACTTAACTGCAATTGGTGGAATAAGAGGTAACGTGATCAAATTACAGCCTATAGGAAAACAGATCAATCAGTCAGCACAACACCCCAACTTATGTTTTGCTGTTGGATATTTATTCTCCTTTTCATTGTTCAGGTTGCGATAATACTGAAAATGCTATGGGCAGTGTGCATTATTTAACGTCATATCTCCCAGAGTTTAAAGTGAAACGAGAATAAATATCCAACAGCAAAGCATAAGTTGGGGTGTTGTGCTGACTGATTGCTCTGTTCTCCTATTGGCTGTAATTCGATGACGTTACATCTTGCTCCACCAATCACAGTTAAGTAAGTGATTACTGGACGAATGTAAAATGTACGACAAAACTATGAAGTTCTTAGGGTGATGCTACTTGTAGAAGGGCCCATGGGGGCGCCGTCGCCCCTGGCAGAGACCCTGCCGCCCCTGGAAAGGCACCCACTACGACTAAAAGGGCCCATACCAGCGCTGCAGGCCCTAGGGGGGCCCCTAGGGACGCTGCAGCTCCTTGCAGGTTCCTTGGAAGCAGAGGCGCCACATAGAGGAACACTGAGGGAGACACCGCCTCTGGAAGGGCCCCTGTATGAGCAACCGCCGTGGTACGGCCCCTGTGGGCGCCGACGTCCCTAGGAACACCCCTGAAGGTGCCGCCGTCTTTGGCAACACCTCTGAAGGCGCCCCCGACCCTGTAAGGGACCCTAGGATCTCCTCAATTCCTGTGAGGGTCACCTGGCCATGCCAGGCACCGAGGCGCCCCCAGGGCCCTTTCAGGGTCGGCGGTGCCCCCAGGGGACCTGTCAGGGGCGCAGGATTCACCAGAGGCGGTCTTACGGACAATTGCAATCCTAGGGGCCTTCTCAGGGAAGGCGTCGTCCACAGGAGCTCCTCCAGGAACAGCCGAGCTTCCATGTGCCTTTCAGGGACGACAGCGCTCCAAGGGACCCTTGCAGGGACGGCAACGCTCCTAGGGACCCTCACAGGGACGGCGGCGCCCCCATGGGCACTGCTAGGGGCACTGGGAATCCTAGGGGCCCTCACAGGGACAGCCATGATCTCTGGGGCCCTTGCAGGTACGGGGGCGCGTTAAGGTATGTTCCTAGGGACCGTGGTGCTCCCAGCGGCCCTGCCATAGGCAGTGGCGCCTTCGGGGGCCCTTCCAGAGGCGGTGGCTCCCCCCAGAACTCTTTATTGGGCGCCACTGCTCCCAGGGACCCTGCCAAGGCCTTTGGCTCACAATAGGTCCTCCTAGGGGAGACGGCGCCCCAAAACAATGGATAGTGGTGTCCTACATATTGCATTCTTCCAGTAATCTCGTACTTAACTGCAATTGGTGGAATAAGAGGTAACGTCATCAAATTATAGCCTATAGGAAAACAGAGCAATCAGTCAGCACAACACCCCAACTTATGTTTTGCTGTTGGATATTTATTCTCCTTTTCATTGTTCAGGTTGCGATAATACTGAAAATGCTATGGGCAGTGTGCATTATTTAACGTCATATCTCCCAGAGTTTAAAGTGAAACGAGAATAAATATCCAACAGCAAAGCATAAGTTGGGGTGTTGTGCTGACTGATTGCTCTGTTCTCCTATTGGCTGTAATTCGATGACGTTACATCTTGCTCCACCAATCACAGTTAAGTAAGTGATTACTGGACGAATGTAAAATGTACGACAAAACTATGAAGTTCTTAGGGTGATGCTACTTGTAGAAGGGCCCATGGGGGCGCCGTCGCCCCTGGCAGAGACCCTGCCGCCCCTGGAAAGGCACCCACTACGACTAAAAGGGCCCATACCAGCGCTGCAGGCCCTAGGGGGGCCCCTAGGGACGCTGCAGCTCCTTGCAGGTTCCTTGGAAGCAGAGGCGCCACATAGAGGAACACTGAGGGAGACACCGCCTCTGGAAGGGCCCCTGTAGGAGCCACCGCCGTGGTACGGCCCCTGTGGGCGCCGACGTCCCTAGGAACACCCCTGAAGGTGCCGCCGTCTTTGGCAACACCTCTGAAGGCGCCCCCGACCCTGTAAGGGACCCTAGGATCTCCTCAATTCCTGTGAGGGTCACCTGGCCATGCCAGGCACCGAGGCGCCCCCAGGGCCCTTTCAGGGTCGGCGGTGCCCCCAGGGGACCTGTCAGGGGCGCAGGATTCACCAGAGGCGGTCTTACGGACAATTGCAATCCTAGGGGCCTTCTCAGGGAAGGCGTCGTCCACAGGAGCTCCTCCAGGAACAGCCGAGCTTCCATGTGCCTTTCAGGGACGACAGCGCTCCAAGGGACCCTTGCAGGGACGGCAACGCTCCTAGGGACCCTCACAGGGACGGCGGCGCCCCCATGGGCACTGCTAGGGGCACTGGGAATCCTAGGGGCCCTCACAGGGACAGCCATGATCTCTGGGGCCCTTGCAGGTACGGGGGCGCGTTCAGGTATGTTCCTAGGGACCGTGGTGCTCCCAGCGGCCCTGCCATAGGCAGTGGCGCCTTCGGGGGCCCTTCCAGAGGCGGTGGCTCCCCCCAGAACTCTTTATTGGGCGCCACTGCTCCCAGGGACCCTGCCAAGGCCTTTGGCTCACAATAGGTCCTCCTAGGGGAGACGGCGCCCCAAAACAATGGATAGTGGTGTCCTACATATTGCATTCTTCCAGTAATCTCGTACTTAACTGCAATTGGTGGAATAAGAGGTAACGTCATCAAATTACAGCCTATAGGAAAACAGAGCAATCAGTCAGCACAACACCCCAACTTATGTTTTGCTGTTGGATATTTATTCTCCTTTTCATTGTTCAGGTTGCGATAATACTGAAAATGCTATGGGCAGTGTGTATTATTTAACGTCATATCTTCCAGAGTTTAAAGTGAAACGAGAATAAATATCCAACAGCAAAGCATAAGTTGGGGTGTTGTGCTGACTGATTGCTCTGTTCTCCTATTGGCTGTAATTCGATGACGTTACATCTTGCTCCACCAATCACAGTTAAGTAAGGGATTACTGGACGAATGTAAAATGTACGACAAAACTATGAAGTTCTTAGGGTGATGCTGCTTGTAGAAGGGCCCCTGGGGGCGCCGTCGCCCCTGGCGGAGACCCTGCCGCCCCTGGTATGCACCCACTAAGATTAGGAGGGCCCATACCAGCGCTGCAGGCCCTAGGAGGGCCCCTAGGGGCGCTGCAGCTCCTGGCAGGATCTTTTGAAGCAGAGGCGCCCCACAGAGGAACACTGAGGGAGACACCGCCTCTGGAAGGGCCCCTGTATGAGCCACCGCCGTGGTACGGCCCCTGTGGGCGCCGACGTCCCTGGGAACACCCCTGAAGGTGCCGCCGTCTTTGGCAACACCTCTGAAGGCGCCCCCGACCCTGTAAGGGACCCTAGGATCTCCTCAATTCCTGTGAGGGTCGCGTGGCCATGCCAGGCACGGAGGCGCCCCCAGGGCCCTTCTCAGGGTCGGCGGTGCCCCCAGGGAACCTGTCAGGGGCGCTGGATTCACCAGAGGCGGTCTTCCGGACAATTGATCTCCTAGGGGCCTTCTCAGGGAAGGCGTCGTCCACAGGAGCTCCTCCAGGAACAGCCGAGCTTCCATGTGCCTTTCAGGGACGACAACGCTCCAAGGAACGCTTGCAGGGACGGCAACGCTCCTAGGGACCCTCACAGGGACGGCGGCGCCCCCATGGGCACTGCTAGGGGCGCTGGGAACCCTAGGGGCCCTCACAGGGACAGCCATGATCCCTGGGGCCTTTGCAGGTACGGGGGCGCGTTCAGGTATGTTCCTAGGGACCGTGGTGCTCCCAGCGGCCCTGCCAGAGGCAGTGGCGCCTTCAGGGGCCCTTCCAGTGGCGGAGGCTCCCCCCAAAACTCTTTAATGGGCGCAACTGCTCCCAGGGACCCTGCCAAGGCCTTTGGCTCACAATAGGTCCTCCTAGGGGAGACGGCGCCCCAAAACAATGGATAGTGGTGTCCTACATATTGCATTCTTCCAGTAATCTCGTACTTAACTGCAATTGGTGGAATAAGAGGTAACGTGATCAAATTACAGCCTATAGGAAAACAGAGCAATCAGTCAGCACAACACCCCAACTTATGTTTTGCTGTTGGATATTTGTTCTCCTTTTCATTGTTCAGGTTGCGATAATACTGAAAATGCTATGGGCAGTGTGTATTATTTAACGTCATATCTCCCAGAGTTTAAAGTGAAACGAGAATAAATATCCAACAGCAAAGCATAAGTTGGGGTGTTGTGCTGACTGATTGCTCTGTTCTCCTATTGGCTGTAATTCGATGACGTTACATCTTGCTCCACCAATCACAGTTAAGTAAGTGATTACTGGACGAATGTAAAATGTACGACAAAACTATGAAGTTCTTAGGGTGATGCTACTTGTAGAAGGGCCCATGGGGGCGCCGTCGCCCCTGGCAGAGACCCTGCCGCCCCTGGAAAGGCACCCACTACGACTAAGAGGGCCCATACCAGCGCTGCAGGCCCTAGGAGGGCCCCTAGGGGCGCTGCAGCTCCTGCAGGTTCCTTGGAAGCAGAGGCGCCACATAGAGGAACACTGAGGGAGACACCGCCTCTGGAAGGGCCCCTGTATGAGCCACCGCCGTGGTACGGCCCCTGTGGGCGCCGACGTCCCTGGGAACACCCCTGAAGGTGCCGCCGTCTTTGGCAACACCTCTGAAGGCGCCCCCGACCCTGTAAGGGACCCTAGGATCTCCTCAATTCCTGTGAGGGTCACCTGGCCATGCCAGGCACCGAGGCGCCCCCAGGGCCCTTTCAGGGTCGGCGGTGCCCCCAGGGGACCTGTCAGGGGCGCAGGATTCACCAGAGGCGGTCTTACGGACAATTGCAATCCTAGGGGCCTTCTCAGGGAAGGCGTCGTCCACAGGAGCTCCTCCAGGAACAGCCGAGCTTCCATGTGCCTTTCAGGGACGACAACGCTCCAAGGGACCCTTGCAGGGACGGCAACGCTCCTAGGGACCCTCACAGGGACGGCGGCGCCCCCATGGGCACTGCTAGAACCACTGGCGACCCTAGGGGCCCTCACAGGGACAGCCATGATCCATGGGGCCTTGCAGGTACGGGGGCGCGTTCAGGTATGTTCCTAGGGACCGTGGTGCTCCCAGCGGCCCTGCCAGCCGTAGTGGCGCCTTCAGGGGCCCTTCCAGAGGCGGTGGCTCCCCCCAGAACTCTTTATTGGGCGCCACTGCTCCCAGGGACCCTGCCAAGGCCTTTGGCTCACAATAGGTCCTCCTAGGGGAGACGGCGCCCCAAAACAATGGATAGTGGTGTCCTACATATTGCATTCTTCCAGTAATCTCGTACTTAACTGCAATTGGTGGAATAAGAGGTAACGTGATCAAATTACAGCCTATAGGAAAACAGATCAATCAGTCAGCACAACACCCCAACTTATGTTTTGCTGTTGGATATTTATTCTCCTTTTCATTGTTCAGGTTGCGATAATACTGAAAATGCTATGGGCAGTGTGCATTATTTAACGTCATATCTCCCAGAGTTTAAAGTGAAACGAGAATAAATATCCAACAGCAAAGCATAAGTTGGGGTGTTGTGCTGACTGATTGCTCTGTTCTCCTATTGGCTGTAATTCGATGACGTTACATCTTGCTCCACCAATCACAGTTAAGTAAGTGATTACTGGACGAATGTAAAATGTACGACAAAACTATGAAGTTCTTAGGGTGATGCTACTTGTAGAAGGGCCCATGGGGGCGCCGTCGCCCCTGGCAGAGACCCTGCCGCCCCTGGAAAGGCACCCACTACGACTAAAAGGGCCCATACCAGCGCTGCAGGCCCTAGGGGGGCCCCTAGGGACGCTGCAGCTCCTTGCAGGTTCCTTGGAAGCAGAGGCGCCACATAGAGGAACACTGAGGGAGACACCGCCTCTGGAAGGGCCCCTGTAGGAGCCACCGCCGTGGTACGGCCCCTGTGGGCGCCGACGTCCCTAGGAACACCCCTGAAGGTGCCGCCGTCTTTGGCAACACCTCTGAAGGCGCCCCCGACCCTGTAAGGGACCCTAGGATCTCCTCAATTCCTGTGAGGGTCACCTGGCCATGCCAGGCACCGAGGCGCCCCCAGGGCCCTTTCAGGGTCGGCGGTGCCCCCAGGGGACCTGTCAGGGGCGCAGGATTCACCAGAGGCGGTCTTACGGACAATTGCAATCCTAGGGGCCTTCTCAGGGAAGGCGTCGTCCACAGGAGCTCCTCCAGGAACAGCCGAGCTTCCATGTGCCTTTCAGGGACGACAGCGCTCCAAGGGACCCTTGCAGGGACGGCAACGCTCCTAGGGACCCTCACAGGGACGGCGGCGCCCCCATGGGCACTGCTAGGGGCACTGGGAATCCTAGGGGCCCTCACAGGGACAGCCATGATCTCTGGGGCCCTTGCAGGTACGGGGGCGCGTTCAGGTATGTTCCTAGGGACCGTGGTGCTCCCAGCGGCCCTGCCATAGGCAGTGGCGCCTTCGGGGGCCCTTCCAGAGGCGGTGGCTCCCCCCAGAACTCTTTATTGGGCGCCACTGCTCCCAGGGACCCTGCCAAGGCCTTTGGCTCACAATAGGTCCTCCTAGGGGAGACGGCGCCCCAAAACAATGGATAGTGGTGTCCTACATATTGCATTCTTCCAGTAATCTCGTACTTAACTGCAATTGGTGGAATAAGAGGTAACGTCATCAAATTACAGCCTATAGGAAAACAGAGCAATCAGTCAGCACAACACCCCAACTTATGTTTTGCTGTTGGATATTTATTCTCCTTTTCATTGTTCAGGTTGCGATAATACTGAAAATGCTATGGGCAGTGTGTATTATTTAACGTCATATCTTCCAGAGTTTAAAGTGAAACGAGAATAAATATCCAACAGCAAAGCATAAGTTGGGGTGTTGTGCTGACTGATTGCTCTGTTCTCCTATTGGCTGTAATTCGATGACGTTACATCTTGCTCCACCAATCACAGTTAAGTAAGGGATTACTGGACGAATGTAAAATGTATGACAAAACTATGAAGTTCTTAGGGTGATGCTGCTTATAGAAGGGCCCCTGGGGGCGCCGTCGCCCCTGGCAGAGACCCTGCCGCCCCTGGAAAGGCACCCACTAAGATTAGGAGGGCCCATACCAGCGCTGCCGGCCCTAGGATGGCCCCTAGGGGCGCTGCAGCCCCTGGCAGGTTCCTTGGAAGCAGAGGCGCCCCATAGAGGAACACTGAGGGAGACACCGCCTCTGGAAGGGCCCCTGTATGAGCCTCCTCCGTGGTACGGCCCCTGTGGGCGCCGACGTCCCTGGGAACACCCCTGAAGGTGCCGCCGTCTTTGGCAACACCTCTGAAGGCGCCCCCGTCCCTGTAAGGGACCCTGGGATCTCCTCAATCCCTGTGGGGGTCACGTGGCCATGCCAGGCACGGAGGCGCCCCCTAGGGCCTTCTCAGGGTCGGCGGTGCCCCCAGGAAACCTGTCAGGGGCGCTGGATTCACCAGAGGCGGTCTTAGGGACAATTGCAATCCTAGGGGCCTTCTCAGGGAAGGCGTCTTCCACAGGAGCTCCTCCAGGAACAGCCGAGCTTCCATGTGCCTTTCAGAGACGACAACGCTCCAAGGAACCCTTGCAGGGACGGCAACGCTCCTAGGGACCCTGACAGGGACGGCGGCGCCCCCATGGGCACTGCTAGGGGCGCTGGGAACCCTAGGGGCCCTCACAGGGACAGCCATGATCCCTGGGGCCTTTGTAGGTACGGGGGCGCGTTCAGGTATGTTCCTAGGGACCGTGGTGCTCCCAGCGGCCCTGCCAGAGGCAGTGGCGCCTTCAGGGGCCCTTCCAGTGGCGGAGGCTCCCCCCAAAACTCTTTAATGGGCGCAACTGCTCCCAGGGACCCTGCAAAGGCCTTTGGCTCACAATAGGTCCTCCTAGGGGAGACGGCGCCCCAAAACAATGGATAGTGGTGTCCTACATATTGCATTCTTCCAGTAATCTCGTACTTAACTGCAATTGGTGGAATAAGAGGTAACGTGATCAAATTACAGCCTATAAGAAAACAGAGCAATCAGTCAGCACAACACCCCAACTTATGTTTTGCTGTTGGATATTTATTCTCCTTTTCATTGTTCAGGTTGCGATAATACTGAAAATGCTATGGGCAGTGTGTATTGTTTAACGTCATATCTCCCAGAGTTTAAAGTGAAACGAGAATAAATATCCAACAGCAAAGCATAAGTTGGGGTGTTGTGCTGACTGATTGCTCTGTTCTCCTATTGGCTGTAATTCGATGACGTTACATCTTGCTCCACCAATCACAGTTAAGTAAGTGATTACTGGACGAATGTAAAATGTACGACAAAACTATGAAGTTCTTAGGGTGATGCTACTTGTAGAAGGGCCCATGGGGGCGCTGTCGCCCCTGGCAGAGACCCTGCCGCCCCTGGAAAGGCACCCAGTAAGATTAGGAGGGCCCATACCAGCGCTGCAGGCCCTAGGAGGGCCCCTAGGGGCGCTGCAGCTCCTGTCAGGTTCCTTGGAAGCAGAGGCGCCACATAGAGGAACACTGAGGGAGACACCGCCTCTGGAAGGGCCCCTGTATGAGCCACCGCCGTGGTACGGCCCCTGTGGGCGCCGACGTCCCTGGGAACACCCCTGAAGGAGCCGCCGTCTTTGGCAACACCTCTGAAGGCGCCCCCGACCCTGTAAGGGACCCTAGGATCTCCTCAATTCCTGTGAGGGTCACCTGGCCATGCCAGGCACCGAGGCGCCCCCAGGGCCCTTTCAGGGTCGGCGGTGCCCCCAGGGGACCTGTCAGGGGCGCAGGATTCACCAGAGGCGGTCTTACGGACAATTGCAATCCTAGGGGCCTTCTCAGGGAAGGCGTCGTCCACAGGAGCTCCTCCAGGAACAGCCGAGCTTCCATGTGCCTTTCAGGGACGACAATGCTCCAAGGAACGCTTGCAGGGACGGCAACGCTCCTAGGGACCCTCACAGGGACGGCGGCGCCCCCATGGGCACTTCTAGGGGCACTGGGAACCCTTGGGCCCCTCACAGGGACAGCCATGAACCTGGGGCCTTTGCAGGTACGGGGGCGCGTTCAGGTATGTTCCTAGGGACCGTGGTGCTCCCAGCGGCCCTGCCAGAGGCAGTGGCGCCTTCAGGGGCCCTTCCAGAGGCGGTGGCTCCCCCCAGAACTCTTTATTGGGCGCCACTGCTCCCAGGGACCCTGCCAAGGCCTTTGGCTCACAATAGGTCCTCCTATGGGAGACGGCGCCCCAAAACAATGGATAGTGGTGTCCTACATATTGCATTCTTCCAGTAATCTCGTACTTAACTGCAATTGGTGGAATAAGAGGTAACGTGATCAAATTACAGCCTATAGGAAAACAGATCAATCAGTCAGCACAACACCCCAACTTATGTTTTGCTGTTGGATATTTATTCTCCTTTTCATTGTTCAGGTTGCGATAATACTGAAAATGCTATGGGCAGTGTGCATTATTTAACGTCATATCTCCCAGAGTTTAAAGTGAAACGAGAATAAATATCCAACAGCAAAGCATAAGTTGGGGTGTTGTGCTGACTGATTGCTCTGTTCTCCTATTGGCTGTAATTCGATGACGTTGCATCTTGCTCCACCAATCACAGTTAAGTAAGTGATTACTGGACGAATGTAAAATATACGACAAAACTATGAAGTTCTTAGGGTGATGCTACTTGTAGAAGGGCCTTTGGGGGCGCCGTCGCCCCTGGCAGAGACCCTGCCGCCCCTGTTAAGGCACCCACTACGACTAAAAGGGCCCATACCAGCGTTGCCGGCCCTAGGAGGGCCCCTAGGGGCGCTGCAGCCCCTGGCAGGTTCCTTGGAAGCAGAGGCGCCCCATAGAGGAACACTGAGGGAGACACCGCCTCTGGAAGGGCCCCTGTATGAGCCACCGCCGTGGTACGGCCCCTGTGGGCGCCGACGTCCCTGGGAACACCCCTGAAGGTGCCGCCGTCTTTGGCAACACCTCTGAAGGCGCCCCCGTCCCTGTAAGGGACCCTGGGATCTCCTCAAACCCTGTGGGGGTCACCTGGCCATGCCAGGCACCGAGGCGCCCCCAGGGCCCTTTCAGGGTCGGCGGTGCCCCCAGGGGACCTGTCAGGGGCGCAGGTTTCACCAGAGGCGGTCTTAGGGACAATTGCAATCCTAGGGGCCTTCTCAGGGAAGGCGGCGTCCACAGGAGCTCCTCCAGGAACAGCCGAGCTTCCATGTGCCTTTCAGGGACGACAACGCTCCAAGGGACCCTTGCAGGGACGGCAACGCTCCTAGGGACCCTCACAGGGATGGCGGCGCCCCCATAGGCACTGCTAGGGGCACTGGGAACCCTTGGGGCCCTCACAGGGACAGCCATGATCCCTGGGGCCTTTGCAGGGACGGGGGCGCCTCCAGGTATGTTTCTAGGAACCGTGGTGCTCCCAGCGGCCCTGCCAGCCGTAGTGGCGCCTTCAGGGGCCCTTCCAGAGGCCGTGGCTCCCCCCAGACCTCTTTATTGGGCGCCACTGCTCCCAGGGACCCTGCCAAGGCCCTTGGCTCACAAAAGGTCCTCCTAGGGGAGGCGGCGCCCGAGAACAATGGATAGTGGTGTCCTACATATTGCATTCTTCCATTAATCTCTTGCTTAACAGCGATTGGTGGAATAAGAGGTAACGTCATCAAATTACAGCCTATAGGAAAACAGAGCAATCAGTCAGCACAACACCCCAACTTATGTTTTGCTGTTGGATATTTATTCTCCTTTTCATTGTTCAGGTTGCGATAATACTGAAAATGCTATGGGCAGTGTGCATTATTTAACGTCATATCTCCCAGAGTTTAAAGTGAAACGAGAATAAATATCCAACAGCAAAGCATAAGTTGGGGTGTTGTGCTGACTGATTGCTCTGTTCTCCTATTGGCTGTAATTCGATGACGTTACATCTTGCTCCACCAATCACAGTTAAGTAAGTGATTACTGGACGAATGTAAAATGTACGACAAAACTATGAAGTTCTTAGGGTGATGCTACTTGTAGAAGGGCCCATGGGGGCGCCGTCGCCCCTGGCAGAGACCCTGCCGCCCCTGGAAAGGCACCCACTACGACTAAAAGGGCCCATACCAGCGCTGCAGGCCCTAGGGGGGCCCCTAGGGACGCTGCAGCTCCTTGCAGGTTCCTTGGAAGCAGAGGCGCCACATAGAGGAACACTGAGGGAGACACCGCCTCTGGAAGGGCCCCTGTAGGAGCCACCGCCGTGGTACGGCCCCTGTGGGCGCCGACGTCCCTAGGAACACCCCTGAAGGTGCCGCCGTCTTTGGCAACACCTCTGAAGGCGCCCCCGACCCTGTAAGGGACCCTAGGATCTCCTCAATTCCTGTGAGGGTCACCTGGCCATGCCAGGCACCGAGGCGCCCCCAGGGCCCTTTCAGGGTCGGCGGTGCCCCCAGGGGACCTGTCAGGGGCGCAGGATTCACCAGAGGCGGTCTTACGGACAATTGCAATCCTAGGGGCCTTCTCAGGGAAGGCGTCGTCCACAGGAGCTCCTCCAGGAACAGCCGAGCTTCCATGTGCCTTTCAGGGACGACAGCGCTCCAAGGGACCCTTGCAGGGACGGCAACGCTCCTAGGGACCCTCACAGGGACGGCGGCGCCCCCATGGGCACTGCTAGGGGCACTGGGAATCCTAGGGGCCCTCACAGGGACAGCCATGATCTCTGGGGCCCTTGCAGGTACGGGGGCGCGTTCAGGTATGTTCCTAGGGACCGTGGTGCTCCCAGCGGCCCTGCCATAGGCAGTGGCGCCTTCGGGGGCCCTTCCAGAGGCGGTGGCTCCCCCCAGAACTCTTTATTGGGCGCCACTGCTCCCAGGGACCCTGCCAAGGCCTTTGGCTCACAATAGGTCCTCCTAGGGGAGACGGCGCCCCAAAACAATGGATAGTGGTGTCCTACATATTGCATTCTTCCAGTAATCTCGTACTTAACTGCAATTGGTGGAATAAGAGGTAACGTCATCAAATTACAGCCTATAGGAAAACAGAGCAATCAGTCAGCACAACACCCCAACTTATGTTTTGCTGTTGGATATTTATTCTCCTTTTCATTGTTCAGGTTGCGATAATACTGAAAATGCTATGGGCAGTGTGTATTATTTAACGTCATATCTTCCAGAGTTTAAAGTGAAACGAGAATAAATATCCAACAGCAAAGCATAAGCTGGGGTGTTGTGCTGACTGATTGCTCTGTTCTCCTATTGGCTGTAATTCGATGACGTTACATCTTGCTCCACCAATCACAGTTAAGTAAGGGATTACTGGACGAATGTAAAATGTATGACAAAACTATGAAGTTCTTAGGGTGATGCTGCTTATAGAAGGGCCCCTGGGGGCGCCGTCGCCCCTGGCAGAGACCCTGCCGCCCCTGGAAAGGCACCCACTAAGATTAGGAGGGCCCATACCAGCGCTGCCGGCCCTAGGATGGCCCCTAGGGGCGCTGCAGCCCCTGGCAGGTTCCTTGGAAGCAGAGGCGCCCCATAGAGGAACACTGAGGGAGACACCGCCTCTGGAAGGGCCCCTGTATGAGCCTCCTCCGTGGTACGGCCCCTGTGGGCGCCGACGTCCCTGGGAACACCCCTGAAGGTGCCGCCGTCTTTGGCAACACCTCTGAAGGCGCCCCCGTCCCTGTAAGGGACCCTGGGATCTCCTCAATCCCTGTGGGGGTCACGTGGCCATGCCAGGCACGGAGGCGCCCCCTAGGGCCTTCTCAGGGTCGGCGGTGCCCCCAGGAAACCTGTCAGGAGCGCTGGATTCACCAGAGGCGGTCTTAGGGACAATTGCAATCCTAGGGGCCTTCTCAGGGAAGGCGTCTTCCACAGGAGCTCCTCCAGGAACAGCCGAGCTTCCATGTGCCTTTCAGAGACGACAACGCTCCAAGGAACGCTTGCAGGGACGGCAACGCTCCTAGGGACCCTCACAGGGACGGCGGCGCCCCCATGGGCACTGCTAGGGGCGCTGGGAACCCTAGGGGCCCTCACAGGGACAGCCATGATCCCTGGGGCCTTTGCAGGTACGGGGGCGCGTTCAGGTATGTTCCTAGGGACCGTGGTGCTCCCAGCGGCCCTGCCAGAGGCAGTGGCGCCTTCAGGGGCCCTTCCAGGGGCGGAGGCTCCCCCCAAAACTCTTTATTGGGCGCAACTGCTCCCAGGGACCCTGCCAAGGCCTTTGGCTCACAATAGGTCCTCCTAGGGGAGACGGCGCCCCAAAACAATGGATAGTGGTGTCCTACATATTGCATTCTTCCAGTAATCTCGTACTTAACTGCAATTGGTGGAATAAGAGGTAACGTGATCAAATTACAGCCTATAAGAAAACAGAGCAATCAGTCAGCACAACACCCCAACTTATGTTTTGCTGTTGGATATTTATTCTCCTTTTCATTGTTCAGGTTGCGATAATACTGAAAATGCTATGGGCAGTGTGTATTGTTTAACGTCATATCTCCCAGAGTTTAAAGTGAAGCGAGAATAAATATCCGACAGCAAAGCATAAGTTGGGGTGTTGTGCTGACTGATTGCTCTGTTCTCCTATTGGCTGTAATTCGATGACGTTACATCTTGCTCCACCAATCACAGTTAAGTAAGTGATTACTGGACGAATGTAAAATGTACGACAAAACTATGAAGTTCTTAGGGTGATGCTACTTGTAGAAGGGCCCATGGGGGCGCTGTCGCCCCTGGCAGAGACCCTGCCGCCCCTGGAAAGGCACCCAGTAAGATTAGGAGGGCCCATACCAGCGCTGCAGGCCCTAGGAGGGCCCCTAGGGGCGCTGCAGCTCCTGTCAGGTTCCTTGGAAGCAGAGGCGCCACATAGAGGAACACTGAGGGAGACACCGCCTCTGGAAGGGCCCCTGTATGAGCCACCGCCGTGGTACGGCCCCTGTGGGCGCCGACGTCCCTGGGAACACCCCTGAAGGAGCCGCCGTCTTTGGCAACACCTCTGAAGGCGCCCCCGACCCTGTAAGGGACCCTAGGATCTCCTCAATTCCTGTGAGGGTCACCTGGCCATGCCAGGCACCGAAGCGCCCCCAGGGCCCTTTCAGGGTCGGCGGTGCCCCCAGGGGACCTGTCAGGGGCGCAGGATTCACCAGAGGCGGTCTTACGGACAATTGCAATCCTAGGGGCCTTCTCAGGGAAGGCGTCGTCCACAGGAGCTCCTCCAGGAACAGCCGAGCTTCCATGTGCCTTTCAGGGACGACAATGCTCCAAGGGACCCTTGCAGGGACGGCAACGCTCCTAGGGACCCTCACAGGGACGGCGGCGCCCCCATGGGCACTTCTAGGGGCACTGGGAACCCTTGGGCCCCTCACAGGGACAGCCATGAACCTGGGGCCTTTGCAGGTACGGGGGCGCGTTCAAGTATGTTCCTAGGGACCGTGGTGCTCCCAGCGGCCCTGCCAGAGGCAGTGGCGCCTTCAGGGGCCCTTCCAGAGGCGGTGGCTCCCCCCAGAACTCTTTATTGGGCGCCACTGCTCCCAGGGACCCTGCCAAGGCCTTTGGCTCACAATAGGTCCTCCTATGGGAGACGGCGCCCCAAAACAATGGATAGTGGTGTCCTACATATTGCATTCTTCCAGTAATCTCGTACTTAACTGCAATTGGTGGAATAAGAGGTAACGTGATCAAATTACAGCCTATAGGAAAACAGATCAATCAGTCAGCACAACACCCCAACTTATGTTTTGCTGTTGGATATTTATTCTCCTTTTCATTGTTCAGGTTGCGATAATACTGAAAATGCTATGGGCAGTGTGCATTATTTAACGTCATATCTCCCAGAGTTTAAAGTGAAACGAGAATAAATATCCAACAGCAAAGCATAAGTTGGGGTGTTGTGCTGACTGATTGCTCTGTTCTCCTATTGGCTGTAATTCGATGACGTTACATCTTGCTCCACCAATCACGGTTAAGTAAGTGATTACTGGACGAATGTAAAATGTACGACAAAACTATGAAGTTCTTAGGGTGATGCTACTTGTAGAAGGGCCCATGGGGGCGCCGTCGCCCCTGGCAGAGACCCTGCCGCCCCTGGAAAGGCACCCACTACGACTAAAAGGGCCCATACCAGCGCTGCAGGCCCTAGGGGGGCCCCTAGGGACGCTGCAGCTCCTTGCAGGTTCCTTGGAAGCAGAGGCGCCACATGGAGGAACACTGAGGGAGACACCGCCTCTGGAAGGGCCCCTGTATGAGCCACCACCGTGGTACGGCCCCTGTGGGCGCCGACGTCCCTAGGAACACCCCTGAAGGTGCCGCCGTCTTTGGCAACACCTCTGAAGGCGCCCCCGACCCTGTAAGGGACCCTAGGATCTCCTCAATTCCTGTGAGGGTCACCTGGCCATGCCAGGCACCGAGGCGCCCCCAGGGCCCTTTCAGGGTCGGCGGTGCCCCCAGGGGACCTGTCAGGGGAGCAGGATTCACCAGAGGCGGTCTTACGGACAATTGCAATCCTAGGGGCCTTCTCAGGGAAGGCGTCGTCCACAGGAGCTCCTCCAGGAACAGCCGAGCTTCCATGTGCCTTTCAGGGACGACAGCGCTCCAAGGGGCCCTTGCAGGGACGGCAACGCTCCTAGGGACCCTCACAGGGACGGCGGCGCCCCCATGGGCACTTCTAGGGGCACTGGGAATCCTAGGGGCCCTCACAGGGACAGCCATGATCTCTGGGGCCCTTGCAGGTACGGGGGCGCGTTCAGGTATGTTCCTAGGGACCGTGGTGCTCCCAGCGGCCCTGCCATAGGCAGTGGCGCCTTCGGGGGCCCTTCCAGAGGCGGTGGCTCCCCCCAGAACTCTTTATTGGGCGCCACTGCTCCCAGGGACCCTGCCAAGGCCTTTGGCTCACAATAGGTCCTCCTAGGGGAGACGGCGCCCCAAAACAATGGATAGTGGTGTCCTACATATTGCATTCTTCCAGTAATCTCGTACTTAACTGCAATTGGTGGAATAAGAGGTAACGTCATCAAATTACAGCCTATAGGAAAACAGAGCAATCAGTCAGCACAACACCCCAACTTATGTTTTGCTGTTGGATATTTATTCTCCTTTTCATTGTTCAGGTTGCGATAATACTGAAAATGCTATGGGCAGTGTGTATTATTTAACGTCATATCTTCCAGAGTTTAAAGTGAAACGAGAATAAATATCCAACAGCAAAGCATAAGTTGGGGTGTTGTGCTGACTGATTGCTCTGTTCTCCTATTGGCTGTAATTCGATGACGTTACATCTTGCTCCACCAATCACAGTTAAGTAAGGGATTACTGGACGAATGTAAAATGTATGACAAAACTATGAAGTTCTTAGGGTGATGCTGCTTATAGAAGGGCCCCTGGGGGCGCCGTCGCCCCTGGCAGAGACCCTGCCGCCCCTGGAAAGGCACCCACTAAGATTAGGAGGGCCCATACCAGCGCTGCCGGCCCTAGGATGGCCCCTAGGGGCGCTGCAGCCCCTGGCAGGTTCCTTGGAAGCAGAGGCGCCCCATAGAGGAACACTGAGGGAGACACCGCCTCTGGAAGGGCCCCTGTATGAGCCACCGCCGTGGTACGGCCCCTGTGGGCGCCGACGTCCCTGGGAACACCCCTGAAGGAGCCGCCGTCTTTGGCAACACCTCTGAAGGCGCCCCCGACCCTGTAAGGGACCCTAGGATCTCCTCAATTCCTGTGAGGGTCACCTGGCCATGCCAGGCACCGAAGCGCCCCCAGGGCCCTTTCAGGGTCGGCGGTGCCCCCAGGGGACCTGTCAGGGGCGCAGGATTCACCAGAGGCGGTCTTACGGACAATTGCAATCCTAGGGGCCTTCTCAGGGAAGGCGTCGTCCACAGGAGCTCCTCCAGGAACAGCCGAGCTTCCATGTGCCTTTCAGGGACGACAATGCTCCAAGGGACCGTTGCAGGGACGGCAACGCTCCTAGGGACCCTCACAGGGACGGCGGCGCCCCCATGGGCACTTCTAGGGGCACTGGGAACCCTTGGGCCCCTCACAGGGACAGCCATGAACCTGGGGCCTTTGCAGGTACGGGGGCGCGTTCAAGTATGTTCCTAGGGACCGTGGTGCTCCCAGCGGCCCTGCCAGAGGCAGTGGCGCCTTCAGGGGCCCTTCCAGAGGCGGTGGCTCCCCCCAGAACTCTTTATTGGGCGCCACTGCTCCCAGGGACCCTGCCAAGGCCTTTGGCTCACAATAGGTCCTCCTATGGGAGACGGCGCCCCAAAACAATGGATAGTGGTGTCCTACATATTGCATTCTTCCAGTAATCTCGTACTTAACTGCAATTGGTGGAATAAGAGGTAACGTGATCAAATTACAGCCTATAGGAAAACAGATCAATCAGTCAGCACAACACCCCAACTTATGTTTTGCTGTTGGATATTTATTCTCCTTTTCATTGTTCAGGTTGCGATAATACTGAAAATGCTATGGGCAGTGTGTATTATTTAACGTCATATCTCCCAGAGTTTAAAGTGAAACGAGAATAAATATCCAACAGCAAAGCATAAGTTGGGGTGTTGTGCTGACTGATTGCTCTGTTCTCCTATTGGCTGTAATTCGATGACGTTACATCTTGCTCCACCAATCACAGTTAAGTAAGTGATTACTGGACGAATGTAAAATGTACGACAAAACTATGAAGTTCTTAGGGTGATGCTACTTGTAGAAGGGCCTTTGGGGGCGCCGTCGCCCCTGGCAGAGACCCTGCCGCCCCTGTTAAGGCACCCACTACGACTAAAAGGGCCCATACCAGCGTTGCCGGCCCTAGGAGGGCCCCTAGGGGCGCTGCAGCCCCTGGCAGGTTCCTTGGAAGCAGAGGCGCCCCATAGAGGAACACTGAGGGAGACACCGCCTCTGGAAGGGCCCCTGTATGAGCCACCGCCGTGGTACGGCCCCTGTGGGCGCCGACGTCCCTGGGAACACCCCTGAAGTTGCCGCCATCTTTGGCAACACCTCTGAAGGCGCCCCCGTCCCTGTAAGGGACCCTGGGATCTCCTCAAACCCTGTGGGGGTCACCTGGCCATGCCAGGCACCGAGGCGCCCCCAGGGCCCTTTCAGGGTCGGCGGTGCCCCCAGGGGACCTGTCAGGGGCGCAGGTTTCACCAGAGGCGGTCTTAGGGACAATTGCAATCCTAGGGGCCTTCTCAGGGAAGGCGGCGTCCACAGGAGCTCCTCCAGGAACAGCCGAGCTTCCATGTGCCTTTCAGGGACGACAACGCTCCAAGGGACCCTTGCAGGGACGGCAACGCTCCTAGGGACCCTCACAGGGATGGCGGCGCCCCCATAGGCACTGCTAGGGGCACTGGGAACCCTTGGGGCCCTCACAGGGACAGCCATGATCCCTGGGGCCTTTGCAGGGACGGGGGCGCCTCCAGGTATGTTTCTAGGAACCGTGGTGCTCCCAGCGGCCCTGCCAGCCGTAGTGGCGCCTTCAGGGGCCCTTCCAGAGGCCGTGGCTCCCCCCAGACCTCTTTATTGGGCGCCACTGCTCCCAGGGACCCTGCCAAGGCCCTTGGCTCACAAAAGGTCCTCCTAGGGGAGGCGGCGCCCGAGAACAATGGATAGTGGTGTCCTACATATTGCATTCTTCCATTAATCTCTTGCTTAACAGCGATTGGTGGAATAAGATGTAACGTCATCGAATTACAGCCAATAGGAGAACAGAGCAATCAGTCAGCACAACACCCCTACTTATGTTTTGCTGTTGGATATTTGTTCTCCTTTTCATTGTTCAGGTTGGGATAACACTGAAAATGCTATGGGCAGTGTGTATTATTTAACGTCATATCGCCCAGAGTTTAAAGTGAAACGAGAATAAATATCCAACAGCAAAGCATAAGTTGGGGTGTTGTGCTGACTGATTGCTCTGTTCTCCTATTGGCTGTAATTCGATGACGTTGCATCTTGCTCCACCAATCACAGTTAAGTAAGTGATTACTGGACGAATGTAAAATATACGACAAAACTATGAAGTTCTTAGGGTGATGCTACTTGTAGAAGGGCCTTTGGGGGCGCCGTCGCCCCTGGCAGAGACCCTGCCGCCCCTGTTAAGGCACCCACTACGACTAAAAGGGCCCATACCAGCGTTGCCGGCCCTAGGAGGGCCCCTAGGGGCGCTGCAGCCCCTGGCAGGTTCCTTGGAAGCAGAGGCGCCCCAAAGAGGAACACTGAGGGAGACACCGCCTCTGGAAGGGCCCCTGTATGAGCCACCGCCGTGGTGCGGCCCCTGTGGGCGCCGACGTCCCTGGGAACACCCCTGAAGTTGCCGCCATCTTTGGCAACACCTCTGAAGGCGCCCCCGTCCCTGTAAGGGACCCTGGGATCTCCTCAAACCCTGTGGGGGTCACCTGGCCATGCCAGGCACCGAGGCGCCCCCAGGGCCCTTTCAGGGTCGGCGGTGCCCCCAGGGGACCTGTCAGGGGCGCAGGTTTCACTAGAGGCGGTCTTAGGGACAATTGCAATCCTAGGGGCCTTCTCAGGGAAGGCGGCGTCCACAGGAGCTCCTCCAGGAACAGCCGAGCTTCCATGTGCCTTTCAGGGACGA
>CAUDMG010001767.1:277500-409863 GCA_958450375.1 Homarus gammarus | reverse complement strand
ACAGAAACAAGAAAGACATGTTCTCTATGGTGTGCAGCAACACCGGGTCGTAGTAGTAAAACCGGTTTTTGTATTTGATGATTTTGTTTTCTAAAGGAATATTAAATTTAATAAATGTGTCAAGATCATTCGTTTCACTATTCTGGATCATTTTCATCCTAATAAATTAACCTGATACATTTACTTTACTTTAAATATGCTATTTAGTGGTGTTGGTAAAAGGGTGGGAATACTTAATTTTCATAAGATTTCAAGTTAAAATTTACCAAGCAAAAAATGAAAACTTTTCAAATCTGAAGATATCACATGATTCTGCACATAGAACTACATCATTAATACCATGGGCCGATTTTTCAAACTCCAAAAAAAAAAAATTCGCCTCCGTATGACACACCCTAATATACCGTATCACCATAAGGTCCTCACATATATGATACTGTACTCTGAAAGTATACTGGCATTAGAGTTCACATTATATACAACGTTTCACCAAATAATGAACCGTTAGCACCTGATTAAAATACACTTTAAATTATAGCATATACATAGAAATATTAATACAAGGAACTGTAAAACACCCCGGGATATTAAGTAAATGGAATATATATCCTACCTAACACATAAACTAAAGAATATTGCAAGTACAAAATTAGCATCCACTTAACCTTTGCATGTAGTGCAATGCTTCTGTTAGCAACTCAGAATTAAAACACTGGGCACTCCCACAATGAAAACATTTCACAAACTAGTGCCACGGCCCGAACATGTACTCACTGTAAGTAATACTGAGCTAAAACGGAAAAAAAAAATTGGGCAGATTGCTACACATCAAAATTCTTCAAATATTAATGAACCTTATTCACACTCTACACTCAAGTTATTGTTGCAGGTTTCCTTTTACTTTAAACAAGACTTTTCTAACCTAACTCCAAGGTATTTCTTTGAACTTATTTCACTTTCTCTGTAAACCACCACAAAAATCTGTACCTCGGAAAAATATGGAACAAAATTATTAGCAATCTGAAATACTCATTAGTTACAGTGGAATGGTTATTAAATACCCGTTCAGAGAAATGGTTATAACTCAGTTAAAAAACTACAGCATCACAGTCATTCCTCCCAACTCGATACTATGTTCATTACATATCCCACCGCTGCCACTATTTTATGAGGGCCTGGGCTGCCACCATTTTATAAGGGCCTGTGTGTCAGTAACAATTCCTTTTACTCTCATACTTATTACCAATGGTAGCGTGACGAGAGGAGGCTTGTGGGTATATGTAATGATAATATCAAGTAATAGGGAAGAAATAACCGTCGATACTGTAGGCAAATAATAGACACAATATACAAATACAAAATTTATTTAAACATTAATATGGATGTAGGAGAAAGAATATATATGTACCAACAGACGAAATCTGGTACTATGCCCTCATGCTCAACATACTCACACCACTACTGGGTGGACATACTCAATAACACATAACTCTTATAGTCACTTAGCACCATAAAGACCAGGGGCAACTGCCACTACAACACTCGGTCGTCAGGAGTGTTACTCAAGCAACCACCATGGGGTCCTGCCACCATGGGGTACTTTCCGACGAACTCTGAGGATCCCAGTGGATTAACCCCACCACACAAATAGCCCTACTGAGTTAGACACTCATCCACCAATGATGGGGGCTGGTAGTGGTGTGTGGCTTGGTGATCCGAGGTCACCTCGCAGGCCGAGCGTTCGGGCCAGATGAGCCAGCTATGGGGGCCATAGGTAGTCTGAAGTGTCTGACGGTCGGGTTTCACGAAGGTAACTGATCCTACTGGACCTCGGACATACTGATGGCATACTGCCTGTGAGGGCACACGCACCTGCATGCCCACAGCTAGGGGAGCCAGCTGGCGGAACACCTCCCCCGCAACAGAAGGATCCCGTCCTGGGTTTTGGCCAAGCACACCTCCCTTATATGAAGCGCCCGCCGCCAGTGCTGGTCCACCTTATAGTGCTGTCTGGCCACGGGAACGCCATCACGGAGCTGGCGGCCGGTGGCAAGATGGGCAGGCGACTTGTTCACATCCCGCAGAGGCGTGTTCAGGTACTGGAGGAGTGCCTGGGATGTCCTATCGCAGTCCATGCTACCCCCGGGCCCAGTGTTATCCCTGAGGAGCCTCTTGGCTGCCTTGACCCCAGCCTCTGCCCTGCTATTAGACTTGGGGAGGTTTGAGGGAAGTGAGCCGACGAGAGCCGCACCTTGACCCTCCATGACTTGAGGAAATCCGTCATCTCACCACTGGCAAGGTTGGTACCTCCATCAGTGGAAATCTGCTCAGGTGCCCCCCACTTAGTGAAGTAACCCCACAGACGGGTGATGATCTTTCCAGAGGTGGCCTCGTTGGGAAAGAGGGCGATCTCCAGCCAACCTGTGAGTCAGTCAGCATTTTCTAGGTACGTGTGGCCTTGCAGGTGGAACAAATCGGCCACCACTTGTTGAAAGGGATAGTCTGGCGCTGGGGTCAAGACCAACGATTCTGGAGGCTGGGGAGGGGCGTGGGTCTCGCAACCAGTACACCGGGACCGATGATACTGCAGGTCACCCTCCATGCCAGGCCAATAGACAGACTGCCTGCCTGAGCATGGAGTTAGGGCCGTGGTGCCCCACGTGCTGGTTAACAGTGACCCCTGTGTCAGAGGAAGTCTGGGATGACAAGGCGCACGCAGCCCTGGTCAAAGGTGTAGGTGACCAAGCCTCTGATCACAGCCAACCTGTCCCTCACCGAGAAGTACGGGCGCAGACAGGCCACCTATTGTGACTTGTGGGGGTGCCAGTCGCCCGCTAGCACCCTCGACACTAGGTCCTCCTCTTGGTCCATGTCCTCCGCATCGGGCGCCGCCCTGAGGGAGGGGAAGCGGGAAAGGGCGTCAGATGCACAGTTCCACTTCCCTGGGAAGTACTTGACCGTGAACCGGAACTGCAGGGACTTCTTCTTGAGCCAGAACAGGCGCGAATTCGCCGCATCCGTGATCTGTCCCCTAGCAAGCCAACTAAGGGGGGGTGGTCTGTCATCAGAATGAGGTTCAGGCAGCCAACGACGAACAGCCTGATCTTGCGCAGGCACCATACCACCGCCAGGGCCTCCCCTTCTACTGTAGCTTAGCCGACCTCGGCCGTGCTCATTCGCTAGTCGTACCCTGGGGTAGACTCAGTGCAGTATCTTCACAGTGTTCCCTGGGTAGTCCTGTTCTCGGATTCTAATCTCGCCATATTAAAGACATCCTTCAAGAACCATATTGCCCATAGGCGGCTACCGAACCTTGGTAGTGGTGCCAACACAGACAGTGCCTGGAGATGCGTTGAGGAAGAGTCACGTGCGTGCAAATGTCTAACTCAAATACTCATAACTATACATCTAGCAACAATACAAACGACATTTACATTACTCGATTTACTTGGCACATGATTATTTCACTATGTTTAAACATGAACACTGATATTCACAAAATCGACTAAGTTAAATTGATTTAACATGGCGGCGGGAAACAATCGTTCACATACCTGCAGATGCGTTGAGGAAGAGTCACGAACGTGTGAGTCTTCCTTGTGCATTTGTATATATGTGAGCCTGGGGCAGTTCAAGCCTATGCGTACATACCAGAAAGGCTTATCTCACCAACAGCAGAAATTCTATTCAACTCTGTCGCTGTACACTCAACTATGAACGTCAGTGACATGGGTCAAGTGAATTTCTTATGTTTATTTTTATAATCTAATCAGATATTGAGTTGTCAGAAAAAAGTGAAATGGACGTTAAACACGCACTAACAACTCTACTTACCGGAAAACCACAAACCACAGACAAAGAATTCTTCCTGGGGAGCCGTTAGGTCATTTACTTTACTCTCACTCTGAAAAAGTTTGAGCTCACAGTTTTCTGGACTTGCGGCTTCTTCACTCTTGAGCTGTCACCCCATGTGGGGCGAGCGTCTGCCAGCTCCATGTAAGGACACTCGACTGAGTAGTGCCCCTTGAGATGCTTATACAACTCAATTAGGTCACCCCTTACCCGTCGGTAGTATAAGCTAGGCAAGTTCAGGCGCTCCAATCTTTCAGGGTAACCGAGGTGACGAAGGGCAGGCACCAGTCTGGTGGCCCTCCTTTGAACATTTTCAACCAACTGACAGTTCCTAGCATATCTCTGGGACCAGATGGGGTGACAGTACTCCAGGTGGGAAAGCACTTCACTCTTGAAGATCGTTACGAGGGACGGACCGTTTAGTAACTAGACAGTCCGTTCAGATAACTAGACTCTAGTTATCTGAACGACCTTCTTATAAGACCCAATAATTTATTTGCCTGATTTACCTTCTTCTCGCAATGGCCCGAGAACTTCAGCTAATTGTCAACATACACACCTTGGTCCTTCTCACATTCAGTTTCAAATAGCGCAGTTAGTTCTTCCCGTTGGGACATATGATACGCCTCCTTGCCGTTGCTACTCCCAAGGTGCATCCTCTTACACTTCGTGACATTGAATCTCAGCAGCCATTTCTTCGACCATTCTTGAAGCCCACAGTGGTCCTTCTGCAGGTCTTCACAGTCCGCTTGGTTCTTGATTTTCCGAAATAACTTGGCATGTCATTTATGAAACAAACAAACAACAGCGGGCCCAATACACTGCCCTGTGGTATTCTGCTTGTGACAGGTACTGATGATGATTTCGTACCATTAATCACCACACACTACTTGCACTCATGTAGAAAGTCTTCTATCCATGCTAGGACATTTCCCCGAATTCCGTACCCTTCCAGTTTGATTTTCAGCCTTTCGTGGGGTACACTGTCAAGAGCCTTGGCAAAATGTAGGTAAATATTGTCGATATTACCACCCCGTTCCAGAATATGGGTCCAAATATCCAATACCTTGAGCAATTGTGTTGAGCAGGAGCGACCCGGTATAAAATCGTGTTGGCAATCCTTTACAAGGTTGTTTTGTAGTAGATGTTCCATCGCGGCATCTGTGATGATATTCTCAAGTACTTTACATATTATGGTGGTCAGGCTCACCGGTCTATAGTTGTTCGTGGAGTGACGATCGCCCTTCTTGAAGATAGGACTCACATAAGCCACTTTCCATTCACTGGGGACCTTTTGTTCATCCAGGCATTTACAAAACAGGATCTTCAGGGGATCGGCAAGCTTGTTGCTCAACTCTTTTAGCACTCAAGGATGCACCATGTCAGGGGCGGGACTCTTATGGACCTTTAGTTCTGACAGCAGTTTATTCTAATACCCTCTTCTGTGAACACAATGTGGGTCAGTGCTGTGTCGAACCGTCTGCCCTCAAACACAGGAAGGTTAATCACATCCTCTCTTGTGAACACCGAGGAAAAGAAGCTGTTCAATGAATCAGCTTTATTCTGGTCAGAATCTGTGTAACTACAATCTTCAAACCTCAGGTTTGATACGCCTACTCGCGTTTTTAATTTCGAATTTGCATAGCGGTAAAACGCCTTTGGGTTTGACTTGACCTTGCATGCAAACAGCCTCTGGAACTCCTTTTCTGCCCTTCTACATTCTATCTTTGCTTGATTTATGGCTCTTGCATACATACTCTTGTCCTGCTCATTGCTTGACCCAACCCACGTCTTGAATTTTTGGGTTTTCTTTTTAACTTTGCCGACCGCCGCATGGTTCATGTGTAGGGATCCCCTCGTATTCCTGGAGGCACTGGGTTTGGTCTTGGGTATAGATTTACCGATCAAATAGGTCACTTTAGTTATGATATTCAGCGTAGCGTCTGCATTCTTGTGCCACAATGAGTCAGGCCAGTGGATACCCCTCATCTCTTCCCTCATCCCGTTGTAATTTCCCTTGTAATATTTGCACCTTGGCTTGGCCTAATCTTGAACTAGGTAACAGTTAAATCTGAATGACAACACTGTATGGTGACTGGTGCCAACTGGGGCAAGGTGTTCCAGTTTAGCCACCATACCCTCCTCGTTTGTTATGATGAGGTCAAGTGGCGTGGGTGTTTGCTCCCCTCTGTAATGTGTCGGGTCTCTAACATGTTGGAACAGATAATTATCTCTCAGAGTTTCTACAAAAAGAGTAGCAGGATTATTCAAGTCATTTGGGGGGAACTCGTATCTCCAGTCCATGTCGCCATAGTTAAAGTCCCCATGATAAGGAGGTGGCTAGGGTTGAGCATCGCTGCATTGTCTATTAAGCTCTTAAGTTCCTTTGATGTAGTGGGCCACAGTTTGGGGATCTGTAGATACACCCGACAATAAGTAAGTCCCTTCCCTTTCGTTTAATTTGACACCACTTGGACTCTTCAAAAACATCCTCTCCCTGTGCCCTCACCTGACTGGATCCAAGGTCTTGCCTAGCATAGATAACCACACCCCTCTTGCAAGTTTCTTGAGAAAGGTTCGTTAATGAGTCATATCCAGTAATACTGAACTCACATTTATCTGGGTTGATTCTCCTGTTCTTGTACAACAGTTCGGCGACTCCTACAATATCTGGTTGGTGTACCTTCAATAGTCTTTCAAACTCCTCTCTCTTATCAAGGAACGTGTCATTATTAGTGTAAATGGCATTCAAGCCCGAATTTGTTCTCGGTAACGTCGCTGCTCTTAATAGTAACCCCCCCCCCCCCCCCCATTCTCGGAAGCTGCAGGATTTGCTAAGTACATTGTATTTTGCAGGGTGTGGTTAGAAATATCATTGTTTGCAAAGCGCTCGCCTCCTCCAGGCTGATAGGCGTAGCTGGTGCTGTAATGACCACGGTCATTCACATCAGTTAACGTAAAATCAGACTATTCATATTACGCTCAATAGCCCACAAAACATCTAACTATGCCTTCTTTATTGAGTCTCCCATCTGAGGCATCCATTTTCTCATCACTTCAGACGCCTGAGTCCTCCGTTTTCCCATTTTCTTTGACCTCCTGAACTCAACCTCTCTGTAAAGTGAATTTGAATATGATGTCATGATCGTAATGACGGCTAACCTGTTATACTAATGATCCATTTTACGCTTACACGTCCACAAAACCTTCTGAGTCTCCCAGTAGAAATGTCCTCCGTTCTCTCTGTTTCCTTCATGACATCATCGAGATGCCGTAAGTTTGTTGACCCAAGTTGTAAACGCTTTCTGCTACCGAGCCCCTGTAAACCTTTTTTTTTCACCCATGATTAGCAGAGACTCTGATAATCATAGTGAAATTGTGGTAGGGAGGTTAATTGAGCAATTAGTTAATATTCTGAAGGGAGTCTCTTGAATCTGTTCCTCGGGTTTGTAGCAAGGCGCTGCATGTTGGAACATGTTGCCATCCAACCTTTTGTTATCAATTTAATTCTTGCTTTTGATAGCTCAGTCAGAGCATTGTTTGTGAAGATAATAGTAGGGAATGAAACTAAGTTCGTAGTCTCAGTTTCAAACGTCAAAGTGTTACAGTAATGTAATTCAGTGAAATGGTTGAGTAGGTGGAATCCGTGACTTTGGCGTGAGTGGAAGGCGGCGGGCAGTTCAACCGTCAGTAAGCCGCCACGCTTCCCACCCACAGGTAGGTTATTCCACCTTCTCTGTGATGTAATTCGCCATTTTCAAGTGATTTGACCTAATTAATAGTTTGATTGTGCAAGTGTTAAAGGAACGTAGTTAATGTGCTTTGAGTGAAGCAATTTACGTCCTTAATGTATGTCCCTTTGAAACGTTGAGCTTCGTTATAAAGCGTGAGTAAGCCGACACGCTTCCCACCCACAGGTCTCTATGGCAGCCTAGGCCGTGTCTGTAGCGCCTGAGGCGGCCCCACACACCCCTTTTTTTTCCTCAGGTACTCCCTGCTACTGTCCTGCGCCCTGCTGCTGTCGTGGACTCTGCTGCTGTCATGGACCCTGCTGCTGTCATGGACCCTCTTCTTGACGCAGCCCCAGCTCCTGACCCAGACTCACACACCCCAGCAGGCGCATCTGAGGACTCTGTACCTGCCGCGAGGGAAGCACAACATTCATCGCCTCCACAACCCTCCTTCTCCCTCTCTTCTCCCAGAGATTTCGTGTGTCTAGATCTAGACAGTCGTCTCCCGTAGCGGCCAGCTCATCCACGCCCTCGCCGTTATGACTCACATGTGGCATGTACCGCCCGTTCTGCCTCACATGTGGGATGCAACCCTGCAGACAACAACTCTCCTACACCGTCTAGAGGGAAGGGGGAGTATTGAAGTGGATTCCTCCCCTACAAACGCCGTTTGTCGCTGACTAGCCGACCCTCGAATTCCCCAGTGTATGCCTCGTGGTCTAGGTCAACCAGCGCCGCCTTACATGGGGGAGGTCAACTATTAAGCCACGCCTACCTCCGCTATATAAGACCTGACCTCGTGGTGACCTACCTCTCTCTTCTAGCTACAGCCGCAGCAAGTAACATCACCTCCTCCACCGCTGCCTGGCGGCCCTCGCTCCCGCCGGCGAGCATGGCGACCCACAAGCTGTCCTCCTCTAAGCACCCTCACCAACCAGCTCTCTCTACTCAACGCTTGTAACCATGCTGCCTTCCCAGCACCAAGCTGCATTGTACATCCAATACAATATGTATACAGAGAGCACATTGTGAGTTTCCTTTCTCCATCCCATCCTGAGTGTGAACCCAAACAAACGTACCCCACAAATAAAAACATAAGAATGGAGGAAACTGCAGCTGGCCTATTGGCCCATACTGGGTAGTTCCGTTTACACCCAACCCCTATTGCTCATATGATCATCCAACCTATGTTTGAAGCAATTCAGCTTATTCGAGTTAATGATGATATTTGGTAACTTGTTCCATTCATCCACTACTCTGTTTCCAAACCAGTGTTTACCTATTTCACGCCTAAATCTAAATTTGTCTAATTTAAAACCATTGTTACAAGTTCGCTCCTGGTTGGATAGTTTGAGTACCTTTGTAATGTCCCCTTTGTTTAGCCCTGCCTTCCACTTATACACCTCTATCAGGTCGCCCCTCGCTCTACATCTCTCAAGGGAGTGCAAATTAAGATGCTTTAACCTATCTCTATACTCAAGGTTCCTAATGCCCGGGATTAGTCTTGTCATTCTCCTCTGAATTCTTTCCAAGGATTCTATATCCATTCTTTAATACGGTGACCAGAACTGAACTGCGTAATCCAGGTGTGGTCTCACAAGAGCAAGATACAGTTTTAGGATGACCTCGCTAGTCTTGTAACTAACACTCCTTTGTATGAACCCAAGTACTTTATTAGCCTTGTTACGAGCAAAAACACATTGTTTACTTGGCTTAAGGTTCCTACTTATCATTACTCCTAAATCTCTCTCGCAGTCGGATTTCTCTATGGCATTAGGGTGTGTCATACGGAGGCGAATTTTTTTTTTGGAGTTTGAAAAATCGGCCCATGGTATTAATGATGTAGTTCTATGTGCAGAATCATGTGATATCTTCAGATTTGAAAAGTTTTCATTTTTTGCTTGGTAAATTTTAACTTGAAATCTTATGAAAATTCAGTATTCCCACCCTTTTACCAACTCCACTAAATAGCTTATTTAAAGTAAAGTAAATGTATCAGGTTAATTTATGAGGATGAAAATGATCCAGAATAGTGAAACGAATGCTCTTGACACATTTATTAAATTTAATATTCCTTTAGAAAACAAAATCATCAAATACAAAACCGGTTTTACTACTACGACCCGGTGTTGCTGCACACCATAGAGAACATGTCTTTCTTGCTTCTGTTTCTACTCATCACCTCCTTGCTGACCACCTGAGCTCGGATGTAGCCTTCCCTCCTCTCCTGGCTGTATACTCTGGGTGTGCGAGGGCCAGGCAGGGACATGCATGGGGTTGTCCAGGAAAGCTCTGACTTGAACATTGGTGAGGCTGTAGGTAAGAGGGGGCTCACTGCCAGCCTGGATGTTATCCAGATCTATGAGATCAGTGAGGGTCTTGGCACCTAGATTGACTTCAGGAGTCTTCCTGACCCTGAAGGAATCGTCACCAACTGATTCGTCATGCCCAGATCCTCTCATAAGTCTCATACCCAAGATCTTTTTGACTGCCACTCTTCTCTCCTCCTCATCCTTACTGCAGAGCATTGTCTGCAGAACTGCCTCGGGATGAGCATACCAGGAAGATCTCCTCACAGTCTGCTCCACAATCTGAACAACCTTCCTTGGCTGACTCCTCAGGAGCTCAAGCTGGAAGAGAACATGCCTCGGACCTTCGGAGAACGATGACTTGACCTTGGTGTTGAACCAATTTGGCAAGTAGACACTCACGATGAATTGGACAATAAGTCTCAGGTTGTGAAGCTGGTTCCCTTTCAGTTTATGATGAGCGACCCAAATTCTGCAGAACCTGAGAGCCGTTGTGAGCCACCTAGAATGTGAGACTGGACCTATCTGCAGGTAAGCAAGTCTATCAGGCATGACCCCAGTTTTGATGGCACTACAAATCATGTAACCATAGTACTGGTCAGTACTCAGGTCGTCAATGACAGTATGTGCAAGCTCAACGAGTGGAGGGCCAACTGTGATTTTTTCAAAGCTCGGATTTATTTCTAACTCAGTGGCAGAGTCCAGCATCTTGCCAAGAGGACCAGACCATCTGTTGTTTGAAAGAGTCTTGCCATCCAGCTCCTGGATCAGATGTCTGAGTGGCAACTCGTTGGTGTGGAGGTCACAAACAATCCAGACCAGCTTCCTCCCAATCTTCCGCTCTATCCACTGTATGACCCCCCCTTGCCACCCTGTGTTCGTGTTGGTGCTGTCCCCTCCAATGGCCTGCAGGGTCTGGTCTACGTTCCTCTCTCTGAGCCAGTTCACAATGTTATCTGCCACTATCTCAGCTGGTTTCCTGATGTCATCTTTCTCTGGAGTGAAATGCCACAAATACTTCACTCCTGGTTCACTGCAGCAGGAGTAGTGTTCCTCCTTCACCATGGCAGGGAACAACTTGTCAGAATCTCCAACTTTCATGAACACATTAGTGTCATCCCTTCTCCCATCAAAGAACAAACAATTGATTCCATTTTCTCTTATCCCCTTATCAAACTCCTCTTCTAGGTTACTGACACGTTTCTCCTGAGCTCTCCTTACTTTGTTATGATCTATCACCAGGTGAACATCATCAGGTGTTATCAAACCACCGTCAATCCAGGCAGCCGTTGCTACCTCTGCAGTTTCTCTGAGACCAGTGTGGTGTCGCATGCTGGCCAGAGCTATGCTCGGGATATCTTTCCCATTTCGAATATTATGCCTGGAAGGTTTGGGATCATTATTTTCTGGGTTAGGGACAAAGTCACCATTCTCCTGGTCAGCACTCGGATCAGCCATGGGGAAGTCATTAAACTCTGAATCAGCTTGACTCCAATCATCGGCCTTTTTTACCTCACCCTGGGCCTTCTCAAGTCTCTTTTCCTCGGCAACTCTTCTCCTCTTCTGTCTCTCTGTGGCAGCCTCCTGTCTCTTGGACTCCGGAATATCTTGGCTAGAAATCATGAGAGCCCCTATACTGCCAGTCTTCTCTCTCTGTGCTTTGACAAATGCCAGTTCGATCACAGGAATCTTCAGTTCACGCTTGCAAATACAGGAGATGTGGGCCTCGGATTTACAGTCACGATCGCATCCAAACTCAGGACAGAGAACAATTGGGCACTTGCAAGTAATTATGTCAAATAATTGGTCCAGGTGCTTGGCAAAGCTGTCCTTAACTGCAAGTTTTCCTCTCCCAAGAGAGATATCTCTTGCCTTTTCCCAACTGGCTAGCAGTCTCTCACTAATCTTCTTCTGACTTGTTATGACTGGAGGCTTGAACTGAGCGTTAGCCAGAGTGTACTGTGCCAAGACAGCTTTGGTCATATCACTGGCAATGTCTTTGTTTGTGCAAGTTCTTTGGTTCTTTTCACTGATTTGCCTGATTAAAACACCGTATCTCAAAGCATCTCTCAATGTAGGTAACTCCGACTTCAGGAGCTCTCTCCCAGACCCAAGATAGTGACTGAGATGGCTGGATTTTTGGTTCCTCGTCCTGACAAAAGCAGCCATCGCAAATATTATCAACTTATAAATGCATCAGAATTTGAAACAAAAAAAATATTGTTAGTTGGGTTGTTAAAGAATGAAGTCAGAAAGCAATGTTCACTATTTAATTGTAATGCACTAATGCAGCTGTAAGTTAGGTTTTCGATAAATTTCACGCTAAAGTTTACCTAGCAAAAGGTTGCAAAATATTGAAACTGAAATTATTTTCTGTTTATATACACTAAAGTCTACCAAAAAAGTGATGGGCCATTAGTTTTAGCTGATCTTCCCTCCTATGACACACCCTACTATGGCATCGTTGTTCATCTGGTATCTGGTTTCCCTGTTTACATCTCCTATACTGAGTACTTTACATTTGTCGACGTTGAATTTCATCTGCCATTTTTCAGACCATTCGAAAAATTTGCTTAGATCTTCCTGTAGTTTTGCCGAGTCCTCGTCAGATTTGATAACACGTCCTATTTTAGTGTCATCAGCAAATTTACTTATGTTGCTGTCAATGTCGGTATCTATGTCGTTTATGTAGCCTATATAATAAATAATAATGGTCCAAGTACTGAGCCTTGGGGAACTCCACTTGTGACGTTGCTCCAATGGGACTTAGTGCCGTTAATGCTCACTCGCTGTTTCCTGTCCTGTAACCACGCCCTAATCCATTTAAGGATATCACCTTTGATGCCATGAGCTTCTACCATTCTAATTAGTCTTTCGTGGGGGACTCTGTCGAAGGCTTTGCTAAAGTCGAGATATACCACATCATAATTGTGCCCCTCGTCCACTGATTCGAAAACTGATGAAAAGAATGTTAATAGATTAGTTAGGCAAGAACGTCCGCTTGTGAAGCCATGCTGGGAATCATTGATCAATCGGTGCTTCTCCAGGTGATTTCGAATAGAGTTTGAAATGATTGCTTCCAGTAATTTGCCTACTATTGATGTTAGACTGATTGGGCGGTAGTTAGAGGATAGTGATCTATCCCCCTTCTTGAAAATCGGTATTACATTCGCTATCCTCCAGGATTCTGGTACTACACCTGTTTTTAATGACATGTTAAACAACTTTGCTAAGGGCCTACTAAGCTCTTCCTTACATTCCTTTAATACTCTGGCAAATATCTCATCGGGACCAGGTGACTTATTAGGCTTTAGTTTGTCTATTTGCTTACTAACATTGTTACTAGTCATTACTATCTCACTTAATTTGTTTTCTTCACTATCTCTGAATAGAGTCGGTGCCTCGGGCATCATGTTTAAATTTTCGGTGGTGAAAACTGTTGAAAAATATTTATTCAAATTATAGCTCATTTCTCTGTCGTTATCAGTGAGCTCGCCGAAGTCTGACCGTATTGGTCCAATCTTTTCTCATGTTTTAGTTTGATACATTTGGTAGAATCCTTTGGGGTTTGTCTTCGCCTCCCTTGCTATCCTTACCTCATTATTCCTCTTTGCTTTCCTTATCTCGGTTTTAACCCTACTCGCCAATACCCTATAATAGTCCCGGAGGTGAACTTCGCCACGATTTATCCTTCTTCCTTTGGCCAATGATGTTCTTTAAATAATTATTTATCCATTTAGGGTCATTGTTGTCTGATCTGAGTTTTTTGTATGGTATGTTCTGCCTTTGTGCATTAAGTAACTCACTATTTAAATTGTCGTGGAACTCGGCAATCTCAGATCTTGTTTTCAGGTCCGTGTCATCTGTCATTCTCTCAGCTGCCTCTTTAAACTGTCAAAGTTTGCCCTTCTGAAATCTGGTACTTTAGTGGAATTTTCCTTACGTCTGCCCTGAAAATCTAACTGGAATCGAATTTCTTTGTGATCGCTGTTTGCAAGTTCGTTCCCTACCTTGACATTGCTAATTAGGTTTTCTCTGTTCGACAGAATTAAGACCAGTATATTATTACCCCGTGTGGGTTCGGTTATATGTTGACTTAGGAAACAGTCCTGGATCGTCTCGAGAAAATCCTCTGATTCTGAGTTATCCGTAAGGTCAGTCCAATCTATTTGGCCAAGGTTAAAGTCGCCTACTATACAGACTTTGTTGTGTATGGAAGCCCTGCGCATTTCGTCCCAGATAAGCCGGTCATTGACGCTATCAAGATTGGGGGGGTCTATATATTACTCCGGTGATTAATTTTTCCAGACCGTCGCTTAATTCTATCCAAATTGTTTCTGTATTCCTTTCAGTTTTTATTTCCTTATTTATTTCACACTTCAGATTATCCCTAACATAGATTGCTACTCCGCCTCCTTTCCTGGTCTGCCTATCGGTATGGAACAGTTTGTAATCCGCAGAATCGCACTCATACAGGATGGAGGAGAAACTGATTACTCTCCCAGTTTTCAAGCAACATTGAAGACTGGCTTATCCACACAGAAGCAGCTCTCATCGGCTCTACAGCTACTGTCTCTACACCGCAGGATAGACACCCTAGAGCAGCTCTGCGACTCTAAGCAGACAGCCGCTCCTCTTCCTGCCCCAAGCACCACGTCCTACCGACCCCAACACACCCGTCCTGCCTCAGACGCCGCCCCGGCCCAGCAGTACCCCCTTAAGCTCCTCCTGACGCGGCCCCTGCTCCTGACGTGGACCCACACACCCCTTTTTTCTCTCTCAGGTACCCCCCTGCTAGTGTCCTACACCCTGCTGCTGTCGTGGACCCAGCTGCTGTCACGAGCCCTCATCCGCTTCTGCTGACGCAGCCCCTGCTCCTGACCCAGGCCCACACACCTCAGCAGGCGCATCTGACAACTCTGTACCTGCCGTGAGGGAAGCACAACATTCATCGCCTCCACACACCCTTTTTCTCCCTCTCTACTCCCACAGATATTGTGTATCTAGACAGTTGTCTCCTCTAGCGGCCGGCTCATCCACGCCATCGCCGTTATGGCTCACATGTGGCATGCACCGCCCGTTGTGCCTCACATGTGCCATGCAACCCTGCAGACAGCAAGTCTCCTACACCACCTGAAGGGAAGGAGGGAGTATCTGTAGCGGATTTCTCCCCTACAAACGCTGTTTGTCGCTGAGTAGCCGACCCCGCTAATTCCCCAGTGTATGCCTCGTGGTCTAGGTCAACCAGCGCCGCCTTACATGATGGAGGTCAACTATTAAGCCAGGCCTACCTCCGCTATATAAGACCTGACCTCGTGGTGACCTACCTCTCTCTTCTTCTAGCTACAGCCGCAGCAAGCAACACCACCTCCTCCGCCGCTGCCTGGCGGCCCTCGCTCCCGCCGGCGAGCATGGTGACCCACAAGCTGTCCTCTTCTAAGCACCCTCACCAACCAGCTTTCTCTACTCAACGCTTGTAACCATGCTGCCTTCCCAGCACCAAACTGCATTGTACATCCAATACAATATGTATACAGAGAGCACATTGTGAGTTTCCTTTCTCCATCCCATCCTGAGTGTGAACCCAAACAAACGTACCCCACAACGTCAAGCGTTGAGGAAGTGATGTAAAAGTTTCTTTCCTGTCTGAAAGCACAGGGATTCCCGCAGTGTGGAGTCTCTATTTAAAGGAATAATGCCGTGGTTTTTGAACAATTGAAGGGTCTCTTTGTCTTTTTTTCCTAAATTCCCCAATTACTTCCATATAACTTTATAAGACCGGCAATAACCTTCACGCGCCATGCTGAAAATGAAACTGCCACGAGCCCGTGGAAAAGTGCCGCAGCAGAGTGCGGCCTCATTACCGCCGGGAAGACAAATTAGTGGGCGCCTAGGAGCCTAATTTTCTACAAAATGAGCCATTTGCACAAGTAAAGATTACCATATCATAATTCACCGATGAAAATAAAGTAAGAAAATAAACAGTAACACAAATGTCGGAGAAATTATTATAAAAAGGTTGTTATCTCTGTAAATGTAATGAAAAAAAAATCCTGAACTTAATTGTTTGTCATGTGCGTTGCGGCTTTCTTAGGTTAGATTAGGTTAGGGAGGGTAACATTAGGTTAGGTTAGATAAGGTAGGGTAAGATAAGTTAAGGTTAGGTTTTGTTAGGGTAAGAAACCTTTCACTAATTTTGCAGCCAAAAAAAATCACTACTGAATGTATTGGATAAAAAACCTATGAACATAATTATTTAAAAAATAATATATGGTTTACCACTTAATCTTTACCCCATTTTTTATTAGGTTTGATGAAATTAGATTGAGTTAGGTATTATTTTACTCTGAGTCATGGGTACTTATTGGATACTTGGCAGAATAACTTGTTATATCTTGGTCCTAGCAAAGGCGGAGTCTAAGCAAAAATGTCCGCTTGACCTCATAATTGGCTTTCATTACTGAAGAATATTTACAGCTATACCACATTAATGGTATACACGGTGTTGGTGTACACAGTAATGGTATACACGGAGGTGGTGTACACAGTAATGGTATACATGGTGTTGGTGTACATAGTAATGGTATACACGGAGGTAGTGTACACAGTAATGGTATACACGGAGGTGGTGTACACAGTGATGGTATACATGGTGTTGGTGTACACAGTAATGGTATACACGGTGTTGGTGTACACGGTAATGGTATACTCGGTGTTGGTGTACATGGTACTGGAATACACGGTGTTGGTGTACACAGTAATGGTATACACGGAGACATCAGTGGTTTATGTCTCAGAGTACAGTAATAAAGAGTGAGACATCAGCGGTTTATGTCTCCGAGTATAGCAATAAAGAGTGAGACATCAGCGGTTTATGTCTCGGAGTACAGTAATAAAGAGTGAGACATCAGCGGTTTATGTGTCAGATAATAAGTGAGTTACGACTCCTGGTTTATAGTGTAATGTTTTATAACTCAGAGTAGAATGACCCCAGATTTGGCAGTATACTGGAACATTAATGTGACATTTAAAAACTCATGCACTGTAAAGCAAATGTTAATTAAGAACTCCCCCAAACAATGCAGGCGGCTGCATTTACAAGGTTCCTTGCAAGGAATGTAAGATATTCTACTTATGCCAAACGGGTAAAGATCTTATAACTAGACTTAAACAGCATATATATATAGTGCTAGGACAGGCCAGGAATCCAATACTCTGTTCGTTCATATGAGAGATAATAAGCATTGCATTGACTGGGATAATGCCTCCTCAATATTACCTTGTAATACAATTGTCAGTAGGAACATTATAGAATTCAGTCTCATTAAACATACCGAATTCGTCAACATGAATTTGAGTAATGGTATGTACAAACTGGATAATTTTGTTATTAAGAAGATTTGTAACCAGGTGAGAAGGTTGGGTCATCTTACCCTATGACCTGACTACGGACAGCTGTTGTGCTTATGAAGATTAGTAGGGTCACTGCCTTATGACCGGACCATTGTGGAAACCTACGGTCCCCAAGGGACCCGTGGTCTCACTCTCTTCTTCTGTATATATTAGCCTTGTCAAGTATTTCTCCTTAGTCTGTACTCACCCTTGAAGATGTGAATTACACGAAAGCTCTTGGGAACTTCGTGTTTTCTTGTTTCCTTGTGGTTATCAGCATATGCTTGGATCACATGCACCCACAGTGATTTACTTGCATATGACCGTGCTGTTAGACTGGCCTGTAAGAAAGAAAATGTTGACCGTGACCTTGGCATTTCCAATGCTGTACTTAAAAACATTCAAGTCAGAATCATGAACTCTGATCTAGAAGAACTGAGAAATGCAGAGAGACCTGGCAGTTGTAGCATTAGTAAATATGACAAATTTTGTGACGAGAGGTACTGGTATGGCCAGCATAAGAACTGAACCAGACAATGTGATGTAGTCTTGGCCAGAATTTGGCTAGGATACAAACACATCTGGCAGGTTAGTAACGCTGTACCCATACCGGAACACTCAGCATGTAAACTTTGTGATAAACCTTTATAGCATACAGGCAAATAAACTATTGGGTCTTATAAGAAGGTCGTAACGATCTTCAAGAGTGAAGTGCTTCCCCATCTGCAGTGCTGTCACCCCAGCTGGTCCCTGAGATATGCTAGGGACTGTCAGGTGGTTGAAAATGTTCAACGGAGGGCCACCAGACTGGTGCCTGCACTTCGGCACCTCAGCTACCCTGAGAGATTGAGGCGCCTGAACTTGTCTAGCTTATACTACAGACGGGCAAGGGGTAACCTAGTTGAGTTGTATAAGCATCTCAGGGGGCACTACTCAGTCGAGTGTCCTTACTTCGAGCTGGCGGACGCTCGCCCCACAAGGGGTCACAGCTCAAGATTGAAGAAGCCGCAAGTCCAGAAAACTGTGAGGGCAAACTTTTTCGGAGTGAGGGTTGTGAACGCTTGGAACAATCTATCAGAAAGTGTTGTGACGGCACCGAGTGTGAGCTCTTTCAAGACAAGACTTGACAAACACTAGAGCTGGTTCAGGTACATTCAGGAGCTTGTGCGTGCCCAGTACTTGCCAATAATGCGTGACAGAGACATGACCGATCGCCCAAGCGGCTAACGAGCCGATCAGTGGTGAAGAGGATAAAAGGCAATATCCTACTATGACACCCAATTACCACTGGTCCTGCAAATTTCCTACATCTATTCATATAATCTAATCAGAGATTGAGCTTGCCAGGAAAAAGTGGAATTACACACGCTGTTAACATTAGTTTTCCAAAATCAGCAAAGCTACAAACAAGGGACTATTCACAGGGATACGTTAGATTTTGGAGAATACACAGGTTGACAGAATAGTTCAGGAGATTAATGACTTTCTTAAATAGACAACTGACACTTAACATCAGATTCTCTGATGTTCGGGTAACAAAATAATATAACTTCAGTAGCAATTGGAAATTCATGGCTATCCCCAGGGACAATATCACGGGATGTCATTTGTACTGGCAGACTCAACACTCACTTAACCAATGTTACTAACAATAAAGACAGTTAAAGCTTTCAACTTCATTCACAAGGGATCTTGTATGCTTTAACTGTTATCAGACATCTCTAAGTTGACTCAAAACAATGGTGTCCTCTCTCATTGTAAGAGCAGGGGCTGCTACTACTTACTGCTGAACCACCAGGGCCACCATTTGTAAGAGGGCTCAAAACAAGCTGCCTCCCTTTGAGGGCTTGGCACTCTTACAACAACTTACATTAATACTCTGACCTGGTAGCGTGACGCGAGAGGAAGGCCCATGGGGAAATGAAAGTATAGCATCGAGTATTAGGGAAAGAACAACGGTGAATACTATAGGTGAATCATACACCCACATACAAATACAATGTTTATTAAACACAAAATGGTTACAGAAGAGACGTTGTATGCACCCAAAATAGGAACTCCTGGTACCATGCCCTCAGGCTCAATTTACTTGCACCACTACCGGGTGTACACACACCAAAACACACATAATCTCACAGCACCGTAGCACCATTAAAACCAGTGGCACCTGCCTGTACAACACTCAATACCCCAGGGGCAACACTCCAGCGGCTGCCATGGGAGTCTCATCACCAAGTGACACCTTCCAACAAACTCCGATAATTCCGGTGGACTAACACCACCACACCAACAGCCCCACCGAGTTATGTACTGTACTCATCCACCAATGATGGGGCTGGCAATTGTTTGTGGGGCTTGACGATCCGGGTTCACCATGGGGGGCATGGCGTTAGGGGAATACTGGCCAATTATGGGGCCCATAGGTGGTAGTGGAGCTTCTGCCGGTCGGGGTTCACAGGAACACACGACTCCACTGGACCTCAGACATCTCCCCAGACTAGTGGATGCATCATCCATGCTACAGACACGTCCTAGGCTGCAATAGGGACCTGTGGGTGGGAAGCATGGCATCTTACTCACGGTTTATAACGAACCTCAACGTTTCAAAGGGACATACATTAAGAACTTAAAATGCTTCACGCAAAGCACATTAACTACATTCCTTTAGCACTTGCACAATCAAACTATTAATTAGGTCAAATCACTTAAAAATGGCGAATTACAACACAGAGAAGGTGGAATGACCTACCTGTGGGTGGGAAGCATGGCGGCTTACTGACGCCAAAGTCACGGATTCCACCTACTCAACCATTTCACTGAATTACGTTACTGTAACACACTGACGATGGAAACTGACACGACGAACTTAGTTCCATTCCCTACTATTATCTTCACAAACAGTGCTCTGACTGAGCTATCAAAAGCAAGAATTAAATTCATTACAAAAGGTTGGATGGCAACAGGTCCCAACATGCAGTGCTTTGCTACAAACCCGAGGAGCAGATTCAAAAGGTTCCCTTCAGAATATTAACTAATTCCTCAGTTAACCTCCCTACCACAATTTCACTATGATTATCAGAGTCTCTGCTTATCATAGGGGCTCGGTAGCAGAAAGAGTTTACAACTTCGGTCAACAAGCTTACGACATCTCGATGATGTTGTAGTGGAATTCTCCCCTACAAACGCTGTTTGTCGCTGAGTAGTCGACCCCACAAATTCCCCAGTGTATGCCTCGTGGTCTGGGTCAACCAGCGCCGCCAATCATCACGGAGCGGGGATCAACTGCTAAGCCACGCCTACCCCCGCTATTTAAGACCTGACCTCGTGGTGATCACCCTCTTTCTACCTACAGCCGCAGCCAGCAACACCTCCTCCTCCTCCGCTGCCTGGCGGCCCTCGCTCCTCCTCCGCCTGCCTGGCGGTCCTCGCTCCCGCCGGCGAGCATGGCGACCCACAAGCTGTCCTTCTCTGAGCGTCCTCACCAACCAGCTCTCTCTACATCACGCTTGTAACCATGCTGCCTTCCCAGCACCAAGCTGCATTGTACATCCAATACAACATGTATATAGAGAGCACATTGTGAGTTTCCTTTCTCCATCCCATCCTTAGTGAACACTAAACAATCTCATACCCCACAATATCATCAAGGAAACAGAGAGAACGGAGGACATTTCCACTGGGAGACTCAGAAGGTTTTGTGGACGTGTACGAGTAAAATGGATCATTAGTTTAAGAGATTACCTGTCATTACGATCATGACATCATATTCAAATTCACTTTACAGAGAGGTTGAGATCAAGAGGTCAAAGATAATGGGAAAACGGAGGACTCAGGCGTCTTGAAGTGATGAGAAAATGGATGCCTTAGATGGGAGACTCAATAAAGAAGGCATAGCTAGATGTTTTGTGGGCTATTGAACGTAATATGAATCGTCTGATTTTACGTTAACTGACGTGTATAACCGTGGTCATTACAGCACCAGCTACGCCTATCAGTGTATTTAGCAAATGCTGCAGCTTCTGAGAATGGGGGGCGGGGTTGCTATTAAGAGCAGAGATGTTACCGAGAACAAATTCGGGCTTGAATGTCATGTACACTAATATTGACACGTTCCTTGATAAGAGAGAGGAGTTTGAAACACTATTGATGGTACACCAACCAGATATTGTAGGAGTCGCCGAACTGTTGTACAAGAACAGGAGAATCAACCCAGATGAATGTGCCGTTGACGAGTACGTTCGTCATGGACACGATTGGCATGACCGTCAACCTCTTTCGAATGGAATTGACGTTGTTTTCGCCCAGATAAGACGTGGCGTGAGAGGTGCCCGGGGAGGCCGAGCCGTTGAGCATGGCAGAGGAGCCGTCCAGGTGGAGGTTGTTGGTACGTTTGGAGAGAGGTTCCTCCTCCGGGATCTGTTCTCTATCTCGCTTCATCTCGCCTCGCTCATTCTACTCTGAGTTATAAAACATTACACTATAAACCAGGAGTCGTAACTCACTTATTATCTGACACATAAACCGCTGATGTCTCACTCTTTATTACTGTACTCCGAGACATAAACCGCTGATGTCTCACTCTTTATTGCTATACTCGGAGACATAAACCGCTGATGTCTCACTCTTTATTACTGTACTCTGAGACATAAACCATTGATGTCTCCGTGTATACCATTACTGTGTACACCAACACCGTGTATTCCAGTACCATGTACACCAACACCGAGTATACCACTACCGTGTACACCAACACCGTGTATACCATTACTGTGTACACCAACACCATGTATACCATCACCGTGTACACCACCTCCGTGTATACCATTACTGTGTACACTACCTCCGTGTATACCATTACTATGTACACCAACACCATGTATACCATTACTGTGTACACCACCTCCGTGTATACCATTACTGTGTACACCAACACCGTGTATACCATTAATGTGGTATAGCTGTAAATATTCTTCAGTAATGAAAGCCAATTATGAGGTCAAGTGGACATTTTTGCTTAGACTCCGCCTTTGCTAGGACCAAGATATAACAAGTTATTCTGCCAAGTATCCAATAAGTACCCATGACTCAGAGTAAAATAATACCTAACTCAATCTAATTTACTCAAACCTAATAAAAAATGGGGTAAAGATTAAGTGGTAAACCATATATTATTTTTTAAATAATTATGTTCATAGGTTTTTTATCCAATACATTCAGTAGTGATTTTTTTTGGCTGCAAAATTAGTGAAAGGTTTCTTACCCTAACAAAACCTAACCTTAACTTATCTTACCCTACCTTATCTAACCTAACCTAATGTTACCCTCCCTAACCTAATCTAACCTAAGAAAGCCGCAACGCACATGACAAACAATTAAGTTCAGGATTTTTTTTTAATTACATTTACAGAGATAACAACCTTTTTATAATAATTTCTCCGACATTTGTGTTACTGTTTATTTTCTTACTTTATTTTCATCGGTGAATTATGATATGGTAATCTTTACTTGTGCAAATGGCTCATTTTGTAGAAAATTAGGCTCCTAGGCGCCTACTAATTTGTCTTCCCGGCGGTAATGAGGCCGCACTCTGCTGCGGCACTTTTCCACGGGCTCGTGGCAGTTTCATTTTCAGCATGGCGCGTGAAGGTTATTGCCGGTCTTATAAAGTTATATGGAAGTTGTTAGGTTCTGAATAATAAGTTCTATATACAGGAGAGAACACAAACACCTGTATAGTTTTGTAGGTTCGGTTTACTGGATAAGAGTATGTACACAAAGGAGAGCAGCACTCTCTCTTGACTAGGCTCCCGGTCAACTGCTATAGGCGACGTATGGCAAGTGATACATTAGCAGCTTCCATACGTCGCCAGGCACATTAATTAAGCGTGTGGGATATGGTAATAACATTGCCACACGCTGCTAGCTAGGCTGAATAAATAATACATAAATGGAGCACATACATAATATACATACATGATATATAATCCAGCATACATAATATACATACACCTCCCTCCCCCCTATACGCTCATAGCAAAGTCTTGAGCGGACCTTTTCTTTTGGATCCGTTCTGAGCGTCGAGGGACTTCATCACTGGGAAGGGTATGGGACTCAACACTGGTGGCGGGGCCAGCAGAAGGCATTGTTACGGGTCGGAGAAAACGGCGGTTCCTCCACCACACACGACCACTGGGTAACCGCACCTGGTAGTCCCGTGACCTGCCGAGACCCATGACTACGCCTACTTTGTCCCAACGTAGGGAGGTCGGGTCCTGAACACGGACTTGGGTGCCGACACTCAACCTGGGGAGAGAACGGGCGTGGTCATTGTAGCGGGCGACGACGTCCTGAACACGTTCGGCGGCTCGGCGATCACAATCCTCTGTCTTGGCCTGCCACTCCTTGGAGAAGGATTGAGGGTGAGCAGGGACACAAGAACGAAGGGGGCGTCCATACAAAACCTGGGCAGGGGAGCGTCCGGTGTAGTTAGGTGTGTTGCGGAGTTCAAGAAGACCCCTGTCGAAGGCCTCGCAGTCAATGTTCCCAGAAGGGGCCACCTTAAGGATGAGGTGCTTCAGGGATTTGACAGCAGCCTCAGCGTGGCCGTTGGACTGCGGGTAATGGGGCGATGACAACACATGCCGGACTCCCCATCGGTCGAGGAACACAGCAAAGTCCCGGCTTGTGAACTGAGGCCCTCCGTCGGTTCGCAGGCGTACAGGAACGCCCACGTCACGGAAGTAGTGGCGGAACTTGCTGATGGTGGCGGCAGACGTCGTGTCATTACCGCACTTGATGACAACCGGCCAACCAGAGAGACGGTCGACGATAACGAGGAAGGACTTTCCTGACACACAGAAAAAGTCGGCCGACACAGACTCAAAGGGGCGGGTGGGGTTGTCGTCACTCATAAAGGGTTCCTGCTGCTGGCTGGGTTGTAATACGTGGCGGGGCTTACACACCTGGACAGCATTGGAGATGTCGGGGTCGATGCCAGGCCGGAACACAGTCTGTCTTGCACGCCGTTTGGTGGCCTCGGCTCCACAGTGACTGTCGTGGAGGCGAGCCAAGGCGTGGAGACTTGAAGCAGCAGGGACAACTACCGAAGGAGAGGTGTCACTGGCCAGAGGTAGGGGCAGGGCGGCAGCAGGGTAGTTGCTGCTCCCTTCGTGCACCCTGTTGGCGTGTTTTACCTCGAGAATCGGTGTTGGGAAGTCCTGGGGGATGATGGCCAACTCTTGGCAATGTCTGTAGGACAGCAAAGGAGTCGGGACGCCATTATGCACATCAATCCAGGCTTGACACGACCTGTTGCCAAAGGTGACGTGTGCATAGAGTGAACCTAGGGCCGGGGTCATCTGTGAACCATCTGCCATAAAGCGGAGATCCTTGGGGGGCGGTCCTAGATCACTTGGAGAGAGCCCCAAGCATTGCAAATGCTGGGGACCGATGACTGTAGCATCAGCGCCGGTGTCGGGCAACATCTGAAGGCGGGATGACACACCGCCGTAGGTCACGATGACGCTGATGTACTGGGGGACTTTGGTCCTGGGACGCGGGGGGGAGCACACATTCCTAATGTGGCTCGAGCGTTGTCAGGAGTCGTCGTACCTCTGATTGGAAGACTGTGGGCGGCCCTCTCTGGTGGAGGGGGGCTGAAGCTTCCGCCGACGCGGTCCCTTGGGTATGTTGGAAGGGCAACACTTGTCATAGTGGCCCAGACGACCACACACATTGCACTGGACGCGTTTGGCTGGGCACCGTACTGTGAGTGACCAGTGGCCCTTACGGTCACAACTGTTGCAGGTAGACTGAGCAGCTGGACACACCTGTGTTCCGTGCTGCTTACCACAGTTGTTGCAAAATAAACCGGGCGTGGACGTGGTGGGCGAAGGCGTAGGAACGGACTTCTTGTCCTTCTTGTACCGGGACACAGCGCGTACAGCTGTAGGGGGAGCACGGATGGCAGAGGTGGCACACCTGGCAGCCTCATAGGAGCGACATATCGTCAACACATCCTTAAGAGAAGAGGAAGAGTCGAGGGAGGTGAGGCGTTGGACAAGTTCCTCGTCCTTAACACCCATCAGGATCACCTGCCTCAACTGGGTCTCCTCGCACTGCTGGTGGTGGCCTGGACATATATCTACCTCTTCCGAGGCTCTCTTAAGACGCACGTAAAAGGCATCAAAAGACTCACCCTCCATCTGTCTGCAGCTAAACAATTCCCTCCTGCGCAGAGCTTCATTCTGCTGTCCTTTGATGTGCCGTTGTAGAACGTCCAGTACCTCCTCTACAGACAGCAAAGAGGTTGGGGGTACCTGCAACGTATGTTCCAAGACACGCTGAATTTCCAAGGACAGGCACATGCGCAGCTGGATGAGTTGTTTAGGCTGTGACAAACTCTGGAGATCCACCATTGTAGAGTAATCAGTCCACCGTCGCCGCCATTCACGAAAAGTCTGGAAAGTCTCATCAGGCTTCAAGATGGGCGGCGTTTGAGCTGCTGCTTTAGGTGGGGCTGGGGGGTGTGAAGGAAGCATGGATGAGGTATCTGAACCAGTCAGTACCGAGGCAGTGTTAGAGCCAGGGGCTTGGTTAACAGTGAGGCGAGATATCAAGGCTTCAAACCGTTCACTGTCTTCCAATCTCCGTTGGTTGTCTCGTTCTGCCTCTGCTTGCCTTCTGTGCTCATCCGCCAAACGTCTGTGGGCTTCATCCTCGCGTTTCTCATCTCTCATAAACTTCAGTAAAGCAATTATCTCTGGAGACAACGCTGAATATTGAGGTGAGGGACTGCGCGATGTGGGGGCTGAAGCGTCGTGGCCGGTCTGGTCATCCATCTCTGCGGGGCTATCACCCGCCTGGGTCATCCAGACGCTGGGTCCACGGCTACGTAAGGCGTGAGACATAACTACTTCCTCTGTGTACTATGTCTTAATCAGTGTTGACCGGTCAGCCCGTCGTATCAACAAGATTTCAGACAAAAAATTAATTAAATACACAGATAAGTAGGTTATATATATAAAATATATATAAGGAAGCCGCGCGGTCAGCGAGTGTCGTGTGCGAGTGAGTGTGTGTCCTGGGCGGGTAGAGCGTCTCGCCCCAGCTGTGAGGGGGGGTGGAGGCGGCGCTGTGAGGGGGGTGGAGGGAGAGGCGCGGCGACTCCCAGTCAGTCTAGTTACCCTCAGGACGCGGTCAGAGACGGGTGCACTGAACTTTACTCCTTACAAATGCCCAGAACGTGCCGTATACCTTGGGAATCCTTTAGAACAAGGTCACACATGAATGGCACGAACACACAATGCACTAAACACTTCACAGAAAATCACTGTCACTGACACTGCTCAAAGTTGCTGAAATTCTTCGAGGAGAGATGGCGCGGGAGTTGACCCAAGGCTTGACCCAAGACGGGAGGGGACCCTAGCCGGCTTTCTACAAACTTTGCACTATCACTCGTAATTATCCAGTAAGACTACGCACTGCGCCATGTTAGGTTCTGAATAATAAGTTCTATATACAGGAGAGAACACAAACACCTGTATAGTTTTGTAGGTTCGGTTTACTGGATAAGAGTATGTACACAAAGGAGAGCAGCACTCTCTCTTGACTAGGCTCCCGGTCAACTGCTATAGGCGACGTATGGCAAGTGATACATTAGCAGCTTCCATACGTCGCCAGGCACATTAATTAAGCGTGTGGGATATGGTAATAACATTGCCACACGCTGCTAGCTAGGCTGAATAAATAATACATAAATGGAGCACATACATAATATACATACATGATATATAATCCAGCATACATAATATACATACATGATATATAATCCAGCATACATAATATACATACAGAAGTAATTGGGGAATTTAGGAAAAAAAGACAAAGAGACCCTTCAATTGTTCAAAAACCACGGCATTATTCCTTTAAATAGAGACTCCACACTGCGGGAATCCCTGTGCTTTCAGACAGGAAAGAAACTTTTACATCACTTCCTCAACGCTTGACGTTGTGGGGTACGTTTGTTTGGGTTCACACTCAGGATGGGATGGAGAAAGGAAACTCACAATGTGCTCTCTGTATACATATTGTATTGGATGTACAATGCAGTTTGGTGCTGGGAAGGCAGCATGGTTACAAGCGTTGAGTAGAGAAAGCTGGTTGGTGAGGGTGCTTAGAAGAGGACAGCTTGTGGGTCACCATGCTCGCCGGCGGGAGCGAGGGCCGCCAGGCAGCGGCGGAGGAGGTGGTGTTGCTTGCTGCGGCTGTAGCTAGAAGAAGAGAGAGGTAGGTCACCACGAGGTCAGGTCTTATATAGCGGAGGTAGGCCTGGCTTAATAGTTGACCTCCATCATGTAAGGCGGCGCTGGTTGACCTAGACCACGAGGCATACACTGGGGAATTAGCGGGGTCGGCTACTCAGCGACAAACAGCGTTTGTAGGGGAGAAATCCGCTACAGATACTCCCTCCTTCCCTTCAGGTGGTGTAGGAGACTTGCTGTCTGCAGGGTTGCATGGCACATGTGAGGCACAACGGGCGGTGCATGCCACATGTGAGCCATAACGGCGATGGCGTGGATGAGCCGGCCGCTAGAGGAGACAACTGTCTAGATACACAATATCTGTGGGAGTAGAGAGGGAGAAAAAGGGTGTGTGGAGGCGATGAATGTTGTGCTTCCCTCACGGCAGGTACAGAGTTGTCAGATGCGCCTGCTGAGGTGTGTGGGCCTGGGTCAGGAGCAGGGGCTGCGTCAGCAGAAGCGGATGAGGGCTCGTGACAGCAGCTGGGTCCACGACAGCAGCAGGGTGTAGGACACTAGCAGGGGGGTACCTGAGAGAGAAAAAAGGGGTGTGTGGGTCCACGTCAGGAGCAGGGGCCGCGTCAGGAGGAGCTTAAGGGGGTACTGCTGGGCCGGGGCGGCGTCTGAGGCAGGACGGGTGTGTTGGGGTCGGTAGGACGTGGTGCTTGGGGCAGGAAGAGGAGCGGCTGTCTGCTTAGAGTCGCAGAGCTGCTCTAGGGTGTCTATCCTGCGGTGTAGAGACAGTAGCTGTAGAGCCGATGAGAGCTGCTTCTGTGTGGATAAGCCAGTCTTCAATGTTGCTTGAAAACTGGGAGAGTAATCAGTTTCTCCTCCATCCTGTATGAGTGCGATTCTGCGGATTACAAACTGTTCCATACCGATAGGCAGACCAGGAAAGGAGGCGGAGTAGCAATCTATGTTAGGGATAATCTGAAGTGTGAAATAAATAAGGAAATAAAAACTGAAAGGAATACAGAAACAATTTGGATAGAATTAAGCGACGGTCTGGAAAAATTAATCACCGGAGTAATATATAGACCCCCCCAATCTTGATAGCGTCAATGACCGGCTTATCTGGGACGAAATGCGCAGGGCTTCCATACACAACAAAGTCTGTATAGTAGGCGACTTTAACCTTGGCCAAATAGATTGGACTGACCTTACGGATAACTCAGAATCAGAGGATTTTCTCGAGACGATCCAGGACTGTTTCCTAAGTCAACATATAACCGAACCCACACGGGGTAATAATATACTGGTCTTAATTCTGTCGAACAGAGAAAACCTAATTAGCAATGTCAAGGTAGGGAACGAACTTGCAAACAGCGATCACAAAGAAATTCGATTCCAGTTAGATTTTCAGGGCAGACGTAAGGAAAATTCCACTAAAGTACCAGATTTCAGAAGGGCAAACTTTGACAGTTTAAAGAGGCAGCTGAGAGAATGACAGATGACACGGACCTGAAAACAAGATCTGAGATTGCCGAGTTCCACGACAATTTAAATAGTGAGTTACTTAATGCACAAAGGCAGAACATACCATACAAAAAACTCAGATCAGACAACAATGACCCTAAATGGATAAATAATTATTTAAAGAACATCATTGGCCAAAGGAAGAAGGATAAATCGTGGCGAAGTTCACCTCCGGGACTATTATAGGGTATTGGCGAGTAGGGTTAAAACCGAGATAAGGAAAGCAAAGAGGAATAATGAGGTAAGGATAGCAAGGGAGGCGAAGACAAACCCCAAAGGATTCTACCAAATGTATCAAACTAAAACATGAGAAAAGATTGGACCAATACGGTCAGACTTCGGCGAGCTCACTGATAACGACAGAGAAATGAGCTATAATTTGAATAAATATTTTTCAACAGTTTTCACCACCGAAAATTTAAACATGATGCCCGAGGCACCGACTCTATTCAGAGATAGTGAAGAAAACAAATTAAGTGAGATAGTAATGACTAGTAACAATGTTAGTAAGCAAATAGACAAACTAAAGCCTAATAAGTCACCTGGTCCCGATGAGATATTTGCCAGAGTATTAAAGGAATGTAAGGAAGAGCTTAGTAGGCCCTTAGCAAAGTTGTTTAACATGTCATTAAAAACAGGTGTAGTACCAGAATCCTGGAGGATAGCGAATGTAATACCGATTTTCAAGAAGGGGGATAGATCACTATCCTCTAACTACCGCCCAATCAGTCTAACATCAATAGTAGGCAAATTACTGGAAGCAATCATTTCAAACTCTATTCGAAATCACCTGGAGAAGCACCGATTGATCAATGATTCCCAGCATGGCTTCACAAGCGGACGTTCTTGCCTAACTAATCTATTAACATTCTTTTCATCAGTTTTCGAATCAGTGGACGAGGGGCACAATTATGATGTGGTATATCTCGACTTTAGCAAAGCCTTCGACAGAGTCCCCCACGAAAGACTAATTAGAATGGTAGAAGCTCATGGCATCAAAGGTGATATCCTTAAATGGATTAGGGCGTGGTTACAGGACAGGAAACAGCGAGTGAGCATTAACGGCACTAAGTCCCATTGGAGCAACGTCACAAGTGGAGTTCCCCAAGGCTCAGTACTTGGACCATTATTATTTATTATATAGGCTACATAAACGACATAGATACCGACATTGACAGCAACATAAGTAAATTTGCTGATGACACTAAAATAGGACGTGTTATCAAATCTGACGAGGACTCGGCAAAACTACAGGAAGATCTAAGCAAATTTTTCGAATGGTCTGAAAAATGGCAGATGAAATTCAACGTCGACAAATGTAAAGTACTCAGTATAGGAGATGTAAACAGGGAAACCAGATACCAGATGAACAACGATGCCATAGTAGGGTGTGTCATAGGAGGGAAGATCAGCTAAAACTAATGGCCCATCACTTTTTTGGTAGACTTTAGTGTATATAAACAGAAAATAATTTCAGTTTCAATATTTTGCAACCTTTTGCTAGGTAAACTTTAGCGTGAAATTTATCGAAAACCTAACTTACAGCTGCATTAGTGCATTACAATTAAATAGTGAACATTGCTTTCTGACTTCATTCTTTAACAACCCAACTAACAATATTTTTTTGTTTCAAATTCTGATGCATTTATAAGTTGATAATATTTGCGATGGCTGCTTTTGTCAGGACGAGGAACCAAAAATCCAGCCATCTCAGTCACTATCTTGGGTCTGGGAGAGAGCTCCTGAAGTCGGAGTTACCTACATTGAGAGATGCTTTGAGATACGGTGTTTTAATCAGGCAAATCAGTGAAAAGAACCAAAGAACTTGCACAAACAAAGACATTGCCAGTGATATGACCAAAGCTGTCTTGGCACAGTACACTCTGGCTAACGCTCAGTTCAAGCCTCCAGTCATAACAAGTCAGAAGAAGATTAGTGAGAGACTGCTAGCCAGTTGGGAAAAGGCAAGAGATATCTCTCTTGGGAGAGGAAAACTTGCAGTTAAGGACAGCTTTGCCAAGCACCTGGACCAATTATTTGACATAATTACTTGCAAGTGCCCAATTGTTCTCTGTCCTGAGTTTGGATGCGATCGTGACTGTAAATCCGAGGCCCACATCTCCTGTATTTGCAAGCGTGAACTGAAGATTCCTGTGATCGAACTGGCATTTGTCAAAGCACAGAGAGAGAAGACTGGCAGTATAGGGGCTCTCATGATTTCTAGCCAAGATATTCCGGAGTCCAAGAGACAGGAGGCTGCCACAGAGAGACAGAAGAGGAGAAGAGTTGCCGAGGAAAAGAGACTTGAGAAGGCCCAGGGTGAGGTAAAAAAGGCCGATGATTGGAGTCAAGCTGATTCAGAGTTTAATGACTTCCCCATGGCTGATCCGAGTGCTGACCAGGAGAATGGTGACTTTGTCCCTAACCCAGAAAATAATGATCCCAAACCTTCCAGGCATAATATTCGAAATGGGAAAGATATCCCGAGCATAGCTCTGGCCAGCATGCGACACCACACTGGTCTCAGAGAAACTGCAGAGGTAGCAACGGCTGCCTGGATTGACGGTGGTTTGATAACACCTGATGATGTTCACCTGGTGATAGATCATAACAAAGTAAGGAGAGCTCAGGAGAAACGTGTCAGTAACCTAGAAGAGGAGTTTGATAAGGGGATAAGAGAAAATGGAATCAATTGTTTGTTCTTTGATGGGAGAAGGGATGACACTAATGTGTTCATGAAAGTTGGAGATTCTGACAAGTTGTTCCCTGCCATGGTGAAGGAGGAACACTACTCCTGCTGCAGTGAACCAGGAGTGAAGTATTTGTGGCATTTCACTCCAGAGAAAGATGACATCAGGAAACCAGCTGAGATAGTGGCAGATAACATTGTGAACTGGCTCAGAGAGAGGAACGTAGACCAGACCCTGCAGGCCATTGGAGGGGACAGCACCAACACGAACACAGGGTGGCAAGGGGGGGTCATACAGTGGATAGAGCGGAAGATTGGGAGGAAGCTGGTCTGGATTGTTTGTGACCTCCACACCAACGAGTTGCCACTCAGACATCTGATCCAGGAGCTGGATGGCAAGACTCTTTCAAACAACAGATGGTCTGGTCCTCTTGGCAAGATGCTGGACTCTGCCACTGAGTTAGAAATAAATCCGAGCTTTGAAAAAATCACAGTTGGCCCTCCACTCGTTGAGCTTGCACATACTGTCATTGACGACCTGAGTACTGACCAGTACTATGGTTACATGATTTGTAGTGCCATCAAAACTGGGGTCATGCCTGATAGACTTGCTTACCTGCAGATAGGTCCAGTCTCACATTCTAGGTGGCTCACAACGGCTCTCAGGTTCTGCAGAATTTGGGTCGCTCATCATAAACTGAAAGGGAACCAGCTTCACAACCTGAGACTTATTGTCCAATTCATCGTGAGTGTCTACTTGCCAAATTGGTTCAACACCAAGGTCAAGTCATCGTTCTCCGAAGGTCCGAGGCATGTTCTCTTCCAGCTTGAGCTCTTGAGGAGTCAGCCAAGGAAGGTTGTTCAGATTGGGACAAGGTGGGCATAGTGATGGGCGTCGGCCGGTCGCGGGACTACAAGGTCAGGATGCCGAGCGGCCGTGTCTGGTGGAGGAACCGCCGCTTCCTCCGGCCAGTCCCACTCCCTGTTGCTGGCCCCCTGACCGAGGACGAGTCACCTACACCTCACGAGGATCCGCCCCACAGTGCACCTCGACGCTCGGAGCGACTTAGGACTAAGAAGTCCGCTCAAGACAAAGACTATGAGCGTGAGGGGGGAGGGAGATGTAGGTTATGTATATAAGCTACTGTGCTGAGTAGCAACCCTGTATATAAGCTACTGTGCCGAGTAGCATTTATATATATCATCACGTGGCAACACTGCACGTTATGTGGCAACATTGCCCCGAGGCTGCCATATGGCAAGGCAGCCTCAGTCTGACTGTGTGAGCCGTGCATGGCACACGCGAGTCACCACTTGTATTTCTCTCATCCATAATAAACGGACTTCAGTGTTACACGGTGTTTCCCTACCCATCACTGCATTCTTCAGGGAACACTAGTAACCATCACAATCTTTAATTTTTACTTTTATTTCTTACGGTTCTCACCTGAACACTTTCCGGTATATTGTAACTCATGCCTTATAAACACATATTTTAATCATAAATTACACACTTAGGTAAGGTTCTGGTTTGCTAGTTCGTGGGTAAATTCATTGGGTTATAATACCAACGCGGCACACCCGAGGCTGATACACAGGACGCTCCCCTTAAAACAAAAGCCGAATGTTCATGGCGTGGGTATATCCACTTCACTTAAAACTGTAATTATGGATCATCCTCTCACACATGGCACTATTTGAACACAGACATAAGAGTCTCTGATCACTGTAAAGGTTGTGGGTATATGTCACATGAGGATACGAGGTGTATTAAGTTCACCCCGATACATACAAGATATTTCCTTTCAAGTATAGTTTCTGGGTCACTTCCAACACCTCACATAGTTCTGATATATTTATCCTTTTTCCAGATCATTGTTCTCATGTATTTTCATATGATATCTGTGGAAGTTATGTTCGCTACACGTTCACAGACGTAAATAGTATGACCTTCAAACCATGATTTACACTTAGTCCTACAGTACACTAGTCCGCTCAACTGGACTTTCCCAATCATCTTATGGATACCCTGAGTTCTCCTTAATGCTATGAATACATACAATTAACATTATATAACTGTACCTGGGTACAATACAACACATGATTCAGTAACATTGAGTAGGTGAGTTATCCTTTATCAATGTTTCTCGTTCTCTGAGATTCTACAAGCGCGGTGGATTTGAATGTTATGTTGTAGGGTTTCGTGATATTATGTTGTCTAGCACTCAGGACGGGATGGATGGAAACTGTAGGTGGTGGTTTTCTTATATGAAATATATTATATACAAGAAAGTCTGGTTCTGGAGATGCCGTGCAGTGAGAAGCTTGTGGTGAGAGACACGTTCAGTGAGTAGCGTCCTTGAGGAGGTATCTGTGCAGGAGCTTCGTTAGAGGAGATGTTACACGTTCAAGAAGGTAGGGTAGAATGAATCTCAATGGTTGTTGTTGTTGTTTAGATTGTCGGACCGTAGTCCGACACGGGCCTTTGCCTATAGGCGGCCCGTTTGGTGGTTCCGGCTGGAGCTCCAGGAGCAGCCAGACCGGATTGGTAATGGAGGTGGTCCCACCTGCAGATTGGAAGGATACTGCAGGTTGCAAGTGTGAGCGGACCCCCGATCAGTGGACACTTACCACGAACCCCCACTCTTGGACGTGGTCAGTTTCGGAGTGGCGCGCCCCCCGAACTGGGGTCCGCACTTGCTGGGAGAGGATGCTTTCTAAGCTATCTGGGTGGTGGGTATCGTGTGATGACCCGGAGTAGGTGGTGAATGTGGTCTGTATGGGCCTTTCGGGTTAGAGTGGCCGCTGGTGTTGTGTGTGTTTCTTGGGAGATTTGAGTTCTGTTTCGGAGGCTTTGTGTGACCTCACAGTCGAGGAGATAGTGTTCAAGTGGGTTGGCTGCAGGCTCCTGACAGTAGGTGCAATCCATGACGTCATTACCGATCATCTGCCAGGAGCACTTGTACCCTAGTCGTAGTCGATGAAGGCTGACTTGGGTTTGTCTTGGAGTTTTCTTGTCAGCGAACGGTGGTTCCCCTTTTGTGGCCGCCAGATACCATTTGGCTGATTGGGACCCGGCGTTGAGTGCATGAAGTGTATGTATATTATGTATGCTGGATTATATGTCATGTATGTATATTATGTATGTGCTCCATTTATGTATTATTTATTCAGCCTAGCTAGCAGCGTGTGGCAATGTTATTACCATATCCCACACGCTTAATTAATGTGCCTGGCGACGTATGGAAGCTGCTAATGTATCACTTGCCATACGTCGCCTATAGCAGTTGACAAGGAGCCTAGTCAAAAGAGACCGCTGCTCTCCTTTGTGTACATACTCTTATCCAGTAAACCGAACCTACAAAACTATACAGGTGTTTGTGTTCTCTCCTGTATATAGAACTTATTATTCAGAACCTAACATGGCGCAGTGATCCGATCTTACTGGATAATTACGAGTGATAGTGCAAAGTCTGTGGAAAGCCGGCGTACGGACTCCTCTCTCGCTTGGGTCAACTCCCGCGCGTCAGCTCTCCTCGAAGAATCTCAGCAACTTTGAGCAGTGTCAGTGACAGTGATTTTCTGTGAAGTGTTTAGTGCATTGTGTGTTCGTGCCATTCATGTGTGACCTTGTTCTAAAGGATTCCCAAGGTATACGGCACGTTCTGGGCATTTGTAAGGAGTAAAGTTCAGTGCACCCGTCTCTGACCGCGTCCTGAGGGTAACTAGACTGACTGGGAGTCGCCGCGCCTCTCCCTCCACCCCCCTCACAGCGCCGCCTCCACCCCCCCCTCACAGCTGGGGCGAGACGCTTTGCCGGCCCGGGACACACTCACACACATACACGTACTAACACTCGCTGACCGCGCGGCTTCCTTATATATATTTTATATATATAACCTACTTATCTGTGTATTTAATTAATTTTTTGTCTGAAATCTTGTTGATACGACGGGCTGACCGGTCAACACTGATTTAAGACATAGTACACAGAGGAAGTAGTTATGTCTCACGCCGTACGTAGCCGTGGACCCAGCGTCTGGATGAGTCAGGCGGGTGATAGCCCCGCAGAGATGGATGACCAGGCCGGCCACGACGCTCCAGCCCCCACATCGCGCAGTCCCTCACCTCAATATTCAGCGTTGTCTCCAGAGATAATTGCTTTACTGAAGTTTATGAGAGATGAGAAACGCGAGGATGAAGCCCACAGACGTTTGGCGGATGAGCACAGAAGGCAAGCAGAGGCAGAACGAGACAACCAACGGAGATTGGAAGACAGTGAACGGTTTGAAGCCTTGATATCTCGCCTCACTGTTAACCAAGCCCCTGGCTCTAACACTGCCTCGGTACTGACTGGTTCAGATACCTCATCCATGCTTCCTTCACACCCCCCAGCCCCACCTAAAGCAGCAGCTCAAACGCCGCCCATCTTGAAGCCTGATGAGACTTTCCAGACTTTTCGTGAATGGCGGCGACGGTGGACTGATTATTCTACAATGGTGGATCTCCAGAGTTTGTCACAGCCTAAACAACTCATCCAGCTGCGTATGTGCCTGTCCTTGGAAATTCAGCGTGTCTTGGAACATACGTTGCAGGTACCCCCAACCTCTTTGCTGTCTGTAGAGGAGGTACTGGACGTTCTACAACGGCACATCAAAGGACAGCAGAATGAAGCTCTGCGCAGGAGGGAATTGTTTAGCTGCAGACAGATGGAGGGTGAGTCTTTTGATGCCTTTTACGTGCGTCTTAAGAGAGCCTCGGAAGAGGTAGATATATGTCCAGGCCACCACCAGCAGTGCGAGGAGACCCAGTTGAGGCAGGTGATCCTGATGGGTGTTAAGGACGAGGAACTTGTCCAACGCCTCACCTCCCTCGACTCTTCCTCTTCTCTTAAGGATGTGTTGACGATATGTCGCTCCTATGAGGCTGCCAGGTGTGCCACCTCTGCCATCCGTGCTCCCCCTACAGGTCCACGCGCTGTGTCCCGGTACAAGAAGGACAAGAAGTCTGTTCCTACGCCTTCGCCCACCACGTCCACGCCCGGTTTATTTTGCAACAACTGTGGTAAGCAGCACGGAACACAGGTGTGTCCAGCTGCTCAGTCTACCTGCAACAGTTGTGACCGTAAGGGCCACTGGTCACTCACAGTACGGTGCCCAGCCAAACGCGTCCAGTGCAATGTGTGTGGTCGTCTGGGCCACTATGACAAGTGTTGCCCTTCCAACATACCCAAGGGACCGCGTCGGCGGAAGCTTCAGCCCCCCTCCACCAGAGAGGGCCGCCCACAGTCTTCCAATCAGAGGTACGACGACTCTTGACAACGCTCGAGCCACATTAGGAATGTGTGCTCCCCCCAGCGTCCCAGGACCAAAGTCCCCCAGTACATCAGTGTCATTGTGACCTACCGCAGTGCTTCATCCCGTCTTCAGATGTTGCCCGACACCGGCGCTGATGCTACAGTCATCGGTCCCCAGCATTTGCAATGCTTGGGGCTCTCTCCAAGTGATCTAGGACCGCCCCCCAAGGATCTCCGCTTTATGGCAGATGGTTCACAGATGACCCTGGCCCTGGGTTCACTCCAAGCACAAGTCACCTTTGGCAACAGGTCGTGTCAAGCCTGGATTGATGTGCATAACGGTGTCCAGACTCCTTTGCTGTCCTACAGACATTGTCAGGAGTTGGCCATCATCTCCCAGGACTTCCCCAAACCTATTCTTGAGGTAAAACACGCCAACAGGGTGCAAAAAGGGAGCAGCAACGACCCTGCTGCCGCCCTACCCCTGCCTCTTGCCAGTGACACCTCTCCTTCGGATGCTCGGAAGTACTTCCTGAAGGAATTCAGCGACGTTCTGGTGACCAAGTCCGCTCTGGAATCCAAGCCTCTCAAGAAGATGGCAGGCCCCCCCATGAGGATCCACCTGAGGGACGACGCGAAGCCATTCGCTATTTACACCCCTCGACTGGTTCCCCTGGCCTTCCGCGAGGCGGTCAAAAACGAGCTGGACTCCATGGTCGCCCAAGAAATTATTGTACCAACCGGCGATGACCCGTCTCCATGGTGTCACCCGATGGTTGTCGTCGCAAAACCTAAAGGTGGTGTTCGGATCACCACTGACCTTTCCAAGCTCAACAACCAGGTGTCTCGTCCTGCACACCCTTCTCCCACGCCCTTTGCAGCCATACGCAGCGTGAACCCGAAGGCGCGTTTCTTCACGACGATGGACGCCCTGTGTGGATACTGGCAGATAGAGCTTGCCGAAGAAGACCGACCACTCACAACGTTCATCACCCCACATGGACGTTACAGTTATTGCCGTGGCCCCATGGGATTCGCCGCTACAGGAGACGCTTTCTGTCTTCGAGGTGATATGGCTCTAAAAGGTCTGGCAAACTGCGTGAAAGTGGTCGACGACATACTCGTGTACGACGAGGATTATATGGATCACCTCTGCCGTATCTACGAGGTACTCAACAGGTGCCGGAAGCACGGCATTACCCTAAATGCCGACAAGTTTGTTCTGGCCAGCTCTTCAGTTGACTTTTATGGGTACACCCTCTCAGGGAATGGTATCGCAGCTGACCCGGAAAAGGTCCGCGCCATTACGGATTTTCCCACCCCTGCTAACCTGACCGACTTGAGGTCCTTCATCGGTCTCGTCAACCAGTTAGCAGAGTTTTCGTCGGACATCTCCGCAGCTGCTCAACCACTTCGCCCCCTGATGAGCCCCAAGAGGACATTCCTGTGGACCCCCGACCACGACAAGGCCTTCCAGCAAGTGAAACAGGCCCTGTCTCGTCCACCTGTCCTCGCCACGTTTGACCCAGCCTTGCCGACAGTTCTGCAGACAGATGCCTCACGCTTGTATGGCGTGGGATACGCCCTACTGCAGGATCATGGTGGAGGGCAGTTCCGGCTCGTCCAGTGTGGCTCGCGTTTCCTCTCTGACACTGAGACGCGCTACGCCACTATTGAGTTGGAGCTGTTGGCTGCGGTTTGGGCGATGTCCAAGTGCAGGTTTTACCTCATAGGCCTGCAATACTTTCACCTAGTGACCGACCATCGCCCGCTTGTCCCGATCCTCAACCACTACACACTAGACGCCGTTGAGAACCCTCGCCTCCAGCGTCTGAAAGAGAAGCTCTCGGCGTACATCTTCACTGCAGTGTGGCGTGCTGGCAAGGAGCTCTGCATCCCTGATGCCTTATCCCGCTCCCCTGTCAGCCGCCCTACTCCAGAAGACCATGTACTCGACGCCGACCTCGCTCTTTCCGTCAGGACTGTGGTCACTCTCCATGCCGTCCAATCCCTTCGTTCGGACCTGTCACCAGATGACGACAAGGCAATGGAGGACCTTCGAACAGCGGCCCGAGATGACCCTTCCTACGTCCGACTTGTCGAGTGTGTGAGGAATGGATTTCCTAGCAACCGCTACGATCTTCACAACACCCTGCTCCCGTATTGGAAACTCCGCGATGAACTCTACTGCGACGGAGACCTTGTTCTGTACGGAGCACGTGTAGTTGTCCCTGCTGCATCACGTCCCCACGCCTTGGCCCGCCTTCACGACAGTCACCGTGGAGCTGAGGCCACCAAACGACGTGCACGACAGACTGTGTTCTGGCCCGGCATCAACTCCGACATCTCCAATGTTGTCCGTGCGTGTGAGCCCTGCCAAGTATTACAACCCAGCCAGCAGCAGGAACCCCTTATGAGTGACGACAACCCCACCCGCCCCTTTGAGTCTGTGTCGGCCGACTTTTTCTGTGTGTCAGGAAAGTCCTTCCTCGTTATCGTCGACCGTCTCTCTGGTTGGCCGGTTGTCATCAAGTGCGGTAATGACACGACGTCTGCCGCCACCATCAGCAAGTTCCGCCACTACTTCCGTGACTTGGGCGTTCCTGTACGCCTGCGAACCGACGGAGGGCCTCAGTTCACAAGCCGGGACTTTGCTGTGTTCCTTGACCGATGGGGAGTCCGGCATGTGTTGTCATCGCCCCATTACCCGCAGTCCAACGGCCACGCTGAGGCTGCTGTCAAATCCCTGAAGCACCTCATCCTTAAGGTGGCCCCTTCTGGGAACATTGACTGCGAGGCCTTCGACAGGGGTCTTCTTGAACTCCGCAACACACCTAACTACACCGGACGCTCCCCTGCCCAGGTTTTGTATGGACGCCCCCTTCGTTCTTGTGTCCCTGCTCACCCTCAATCCTTCTCCAAGGAGTGGCAGGCCAAGACAGAGGATTGTGATCGCCGAGCCGCCGAACGTGTTCAGGACGTCGTCGCCCGCTACAATGACCACGCCCGTTCTCTCCCCAGGTTGAGTGTCGGCACCCAAGTCCGTGTTCAGGACCCGACCTCCCTACGTTGGGACAAAGTAGGCGTAGTCATGGGTCTCGGCAGGTCACGGGACTACCAGGTGCGGTTACCCAGTGGTCGTGTGTGGTGGAGGAACCGCCGTTTCCTCCGACCCGTAACAATGCCGTCTGCTGGCCCCGCCACCAGTGTTGAGTCCCATACCCTTCCCAGTGATGAAGTCCCTCGACGCTCAGAACGGATCCAAAAGAAAAGGTCCGCTCAAGACTTTGCTATGAGCGTATAGGGGGGAGGGAGGTGTATGTATATTATGTATGCTGGATTATATGTCATGTATGTATATTATGTATGTGCTCCATTTATGTATTATTTATTCAGCCTAGCTAGCAGCGTGTGGCAATGTTATTACCATATCCCACACGCTTTATTAATGTGCCTGGCGATGTATGGAAGCTGCTAATGTATCACTTGCCATACGTCGCCTATAGCAGTTGACAAGGAGCCTAGTCAAGAGAGACTGCTGCTCTCCTTTGTGTACATACTCTTATCCAGTAAACCGAACCTACAAAACTATACAGGTGTTTGTGTTCTCTCCTGTATATAGAACTTATTATTCAGAACATAACATGAAGGAAGCTCTTTTTGATGTGGAGCTTGCTGGTCTTTCTGAGGTGATTCTTGATCTGTTGCACACTTGCTGGAACTTGGATGTGTACGCTACTAGAATGTGTAGCTGCCTTGGCTGCTTCGTCTGCCACGTCGTTTCCTCCGATCCCTACATGACTGGCAATCCAGTGTAAGACGACTGGTCGGTTTTGGCTTTGGAATTCCTGTAGCTGTGCGAGGATCGAGGTGATGATGTGGACGTTGTCTCTTGGTTGAGTGTGTTGCAGTGCCTGCATGGCCGATTTCGAGTCCGTGTGAATTATGGTGGGCTTGTTGTGCTGTGTTGCAGCGTGTTGTAGGGCCTTTAAGATTGCTACCAGCTCTGTTTGTAGGGTGGAGCAGTCATTGGAAAGTCTCCATTTGAGGGTCTGACCTTGGGTGTAGAAGGCCGCTCCGGATCTATGATGTTTTGGGTCCACCGAGCCGTCTGTGAAGTATGATGCTGCATCAGCCGGTGTCTCGGTGGCTATGGCTCTGAGAGTTATTTTTTTGAGGTCCTCCTTCTGGAGGTTGGCTTTACTATCGCCTAGGTCGGTGAATTTGAGTGTGGCTGGTGGAGGGCTCCATGGTGGAGGAACAGCGTAACCATTGTCTCGTGTGTCTTGGTTGTTCTTGACGAGTGTTTCTGCTTGCAGGTGTCGGATGACCTCGCTTGCCTCGTGCGACCAGGTGGCCCCTCGCACTGTGTGGTCGAGGTGGAGGGAGGCACTGATTCGAATCTTGGCAACTGTGGGCTTGTCTGCTCTACAGATTTTGGCGAGGAGACCGGCTGTCACCTGCTTGACTAGTACTGCCAGGGGTGGTAGCTCGGTTTCCATTTGCAGGTTGCAAATTCTGGTCCACATGGGTGCTCCGAGCATGGTCCTGAGAGCATTGTTTTGAATGACTTCTAGCTTAGCCATTTGGTCTTCTCTCAGTCCAATGAGTGCTGGAGCACTGTAATCTACCAGCGATCTGATGGCGGCCGTGTAGTAGGCTTTGAGCACAGGGAGGTTTGCTCCTGCTGATTTGCTGGTGAGCGACCTCATTATATTGTGTCTGCTCTTCGTCCTGTGCCTGAGATACTCGAGTTGCGGCTTGAAGGTGAGTTTCTGGTCAAACCAGATTCCAAGACACTGGTGGGCGTTCGTCCAGACTACCGGCTTGTTTTGTATGGAGAGCATCTTGTCTGGTGTGTCTGTGCAGATGGCCATCGCTTTCGACTTGGCTGGATTTATCTTGAGTCCAAGTCTGTTGCACTCCTCTTCTATAAGTTTGAGTGCGTGTTGCGTGTTGGCTAGTCTGTTCGATCCTCTTACTATGAGCTGTAAGTCGTCTGCATAGCATAGGAGCTTGGCTGTTTGTCTGAAAGGAAGCTTGACTAGATTTTCCATCAGGACATTGAACAGCATTGGACTGAGGATGCCTCCTTGTGGGGTTCCGTTTTCGTGGACCCTGTAGCTTGAGGTTGTTCCCTGAAAGCGTACTCGTGCTTCTCTCTGTGTGAGGTAGTTCTGGATCCACCCCAGCAACCTTCCTTTGACGCCTTTTTTAGCGAGCGTAGTTGTAATGGCCAGTGGATTGGCTAGTTCGAAGGCTTTCTCCAGGTCGAGGAAGACCACCAGAGCTGGTTTGTTGTCCACTGTGCTGAGTATCTCGGCGATGTTGTTGCCTGTGCCGGTGTTCTCGGTGTAAGCAAAGATGTGAGGGTGTGGGCTGCCTACTTTCCATTTGAGTCGGTTGAGAGCCATTCTTTCTCCCGTCTTGGCTATGCAGCTGAGAAGGGAGATGGGCCTCGGCTTGTCTGGTTCTCTGGGCTTCGGAATGGGCTGTATATCTGCCTTCTTCCATTCCGGTGGGAGTCTTTGTGCTGTCCACGAAGCATTGATGGCTTGCAGCAGAGCCTCGTGTCCGGCTGTACCGGCATGAAAGAGCATGGAGTAGGTTATCCTGTCTGCCCCTGGAGCTGTGTCCTTGCTTCGTTTTAGCGACTTTTGGAGTTCTTGCTGGTTGAATGGTCTGTCAGTGTCATCTTCACTGTTGCAGGCCTCTTCGATCGTCTGGAGTCTGACCTGTCGCAGACGCCGTTGTGTCTCCTCCGCCTGTCTCGGGAGGTTTTTCGTTGCTGCTCGGTCAGCGAACAGTTTTGCAAGTCTCTCGGCTTCTTCTTCTGGGTTGGGATGGGTTGGTGGTGGTGGTGTTGCCTTCCCAGATGCCCTTCGGATCTGGGCCCACATCTTGCCAAGGGAGGTGTGCTCGTTGAGTTCGGAGCACCACTTGAGCCAGCTTACGTTTTTTATTTCTTGCTTCTCTTCCCTGGTGTCCTTAACTATGACTTGCAGGAGATGTCTGTTTGTTGCCGTGGGATGTCTCCTATAGTTTCTTCGGGCCATGTTCACTCTGTGGTTGAGTTCTTTCACCCTGGGACAGTAGTACCAGTAGTCATTGTACTGTCTTGATGTGGGTTTTGTTTTGGGGATGGCCTCTTCTGCCGCTTGGTGAAACGCCTCGACCAATTGGTGGTGGAGGGTTGTCTCATCCACGGGTGCTGCGCCGGACGGCTGTGATTTTTCGCGCCACTTAGCCAGGTGTTTCTTGAAGAGTCCCCAATCTGCCTTTTGGGTATTGTATCTCCATCTCGGGGGGGGTGGAGTGGGGAGTTTGTTCACCTTCAGTGTTGTTAGGGTGGCGAAGTGGTCGCTGGTCAGCGTGGGGTGTATCTGCCAGGAGGCCGAAGGCTGTAGTGCACTGGAGACGAAGGTTAGATCTAGCCTTCCTCCCCTAGTGTGGGTGGGCTCACCGGTGTTCAGGAGGCAGATCTCGGGTGTATCTTGAAAGGTGGTGTATAGGTGTAGGCCGTCTTCATTTGTGGGGCTTGCCGAGCTTAGGAAGGGATGATGTGCATTGAAATCCCCTCCTATGAGTGTGGCGTGGTCAGCGGCCGAAGCAAATAGTTGAGTAACCTCCAGTGAGCCCCTTGGGTTCTTGTAAATGTTGTGAACAGTTAATTCCCGTTCTTGAAGGGTTACTTTGATGGCCTGTGTCTCGATGTTTTCCCCACATGGAAATTGCTGCGTGACATCGGCGGAGGGTATGCTTGACTTGACCAAGATCATGCATCCTCTTGTAGACGCCTGCGTGAAATGCCTCCTGTATGTCTTGTAACCGCTGAATTTGAAACAGTGGTGTTCTTGTAGTAGTGTTTCTTGTAGCAGTATGATGTCAAGCTTGTCCTTGGCTGCTGCTTCTTGTAGGAGGTGTTTCTTGTTTTTGATGCCCTGAGCATTCCATGTTAGGATGTTCAGGGTGCTGGTGGTTTCCACCACTGTTTCATCGGAGATTTCTGGTGGTCCTCGATGGAGATGTCCAAGTTCGATTCCAGCTGGATCAGGTCCATATCTTCGTGTTCTGTGGTTTTTGCCTTCTGGGCCGTGGTTCGGTTCAGGGGAGTTGAGACGTCCATTTTCTTTCTGGGAGCTTTCGGTATCTTGGGTTCTCTGGTGGCCTTCTTCGGTGTGGAGTGTACCTCGGCTGTCACTCGTGTGGGGACCGGCGTGGCTTCCTCCACTGAGGTGGCTGGAGCTGTGGCGACTTGCCCGAGGACGCTCCCCATGAGTATTTGGAGCTGTGTGGGTTGGATCTTGTGGCCCAGTAGTCCGGCTAGGCCTTCCGCGAAGGTTGTCAGTACCTTGGCTAGGTCTGATACGTGTATCATTCCTTCTGGTGCCTTGGTGTGTGCTTCTTTTGTCTGTCTCGTGGTTGTCTGCTGCTTGGGTGGCCGAGGTGTGGCCGTGGTGAGGCCAGGAAACTGGGCTGCACTTTGGGTGTTGACTGGCTGAGGAGGTTGTCTTGGTTGTTTTGGCCTCTGGGTTCCCCACACGAAGGTACTTGGTGGGGCTGGTGTGTAGGCGGTGGGTGCCGGTCTTGCTGCTGCTGGTCGGTTTGCCTGTACCCTCCTTGTTCTCTCGGAGCATCCAGGATTCCAGGCGTGGTGTTTGCCCCCGCAGTTGGCACACTTGGGGGCAATTTTTTCTCCATTTTTCAGCTTGGTGAGGCAGGAGTGTGTGCCGTGCTTCTGTGCGCAGACTGCGCAGATCTCCTTGTACGTGCACCGTGTCTGATGGTGCCCGTATTTCTGGCATCTGAAGCACCGCAGGGGCTCTGGGACGAAGGGCCTCACTTCGTAGGTCCCCCAGGTTTTGAGGTCTATGGTGCTGGGGGGTGAGCCGTAGTGCGTTATGAGCACTTGTTTCGTGGTGGCCGTCTTGTCGGACATGGGAGAGCATCTCTCGGCTTTTAAAATCTTCGGGTGGTTCTCCAGGGGTTCGAGAGGTAGTTCCTTCGGGTACCGGAGGACTACCGACTTCATCAGTTTCTGGGCGGGGTCTAGCTTGGTTGAAGTAACGGTGGTGGTGTTCTGCAGGTAAGTGTCGAGGGTGGTGGCGGAGTTCTTGTCTTTGGGGTGAACAATCATCTCCCCCTTTAGGTTGGGCCGCACTGAGAACCTGGCCAGTGGATTCAGCTTTTCCATCTCTGTGACGGCGGCATATGTTGTTTTTGCGTCCGTTTTCGTGATCCGGAATTTTGGCAGTGTCGTTGAGGGTGAGCTGGTGGTGGTGATGGGTGCCTTGGGGGCTGCTTGATGGCATTCGTTTCCCGAAAAAGCACGTCGGCGTTTCTTGTTTTCTACCTTCGTCCAGCTGTCCTCAGTGGCGGTAGCAGTGGTGGTGGAGTTGTTGGAGGTGGTGATGTTGTCCTTACTTTTCAGGGCTTCATTGAAGGCGCGTAGCTGGTCTGCTTTCTCAGTGCGGAGCCTGTCGTAGTTCGGGTCGTCAGGTTGGCGGTTCAGGCGGGGATCGCGGTTAGGAGGACGTACGCGCTCCATAACCGTTGTTTTTTTTTTTTTTTTTTTTTTTTTTTTTTTAAATCCTACCTATTCCGTTTGAGTAAATAGCAGAGGAATTACAGCACTCCCCACTGGCTGGTGGTCGTAGAGTGGTTCCTGAGCTTCTCTCCCGGAGCCCCGATTGGGGAAGCCTACTTCCTAGTGTATGTGACTGCTCACTTATAGACGTGAGCTAAGTGTGCCTATTGGGAAGGATAAGGATAGCTACCCCCTTTCCAGGTGGACCCGCACGATCACGGTTTTCCTGGAAAGACTCGGCTGGGGAGGGTTTTGCTCCGACCCCCTTTCGTGTTCACAATCTCCTGGGAGGGAGGTGAACAGTTACAGGGGGGACCGCAGGACGAATACACTTTTTGAGGGTGCAGGTCCCTAGGCCAGAGCGAAAAAGGAAAAATAGTAGTAGAAGGAAAAGAGCTCAAACCACGCCGGGAATATCGCGCTATAACTGCTCTCCAGCTGGAGTGTGGGTCACTCACACTGCCAGTGGGGAGGGCAAGCTAATGCTCGATAAACCGAGAACGCTCGTGAGTAGTTGTGGACGATGACAGTCCTGGGTGGTCCGGTCCGGGAAGATGGCCAACAATGGCGCAGGGGAGAAGGCGGTCTTCAGAGTTCCGGGTTCAGCAGGAGGTCTTGTTGGGAGGTCTTCTCGGTTCAGGAGCGATGCGAGCTTATATACACAGCAGCCGGAAGTTAACCCGTGGGAACTCGCCGGTTTCTTGACTCCGTTGCTAGGGTAGACGTAACAGGTGGTGACCCCCGTGAGCAGCTGGCTGGTTGCTAGGATACTGTCGCATTGGAATGCGGATATGCAGTTGTCTGGGAGAGATCCACTACAATACTCCCCCTCCCTTCCGGGCGCTGCAGGAGACTTGTTGTCAGCAGGGTTGTATCTCACATGTGAGACATACCGGGCAGGGGTGTGGATCTGTCGGCCACTGCGGGAGACGACTCTGTCTGGAGGCACGAGATCTGTGGGAGAAGCAGAGGGAGAAGGAGGGTTGTGGAAAGGAGAAGGTTGTACTGGCAAGGAATGTGGTGCTTCTATCGCCGCAGGTGGAGGGGGACCGGGTAGGGTATCTGGGTCATTAGGGCCGGCTGCGGGGTCGTCAGGAGCAGTAGGTACCTGAGGATGAAAAGAGGGTATGCAGAAATGTTGTGGGCGAAGTGGTGCTCTAAGTTGCAATGGTGGGTAGACTGGCAGAGGAGGTGCGGGATGAATGTGTTCAGGGTGGTGGGAAGGCTGACGTGGGGCAGTAGCCTTGAATGCAGAAACCGCCTGATGTAGTGTTTGTAGTAGATCATGACGGGCAGCAGGAGTGAAGTGGTCAAGGTCAGAAGCAAGGCGTGTGATGTGCTGCTTGATAGTGGCGGAGGTTATGGCGCCTACCAGTCTCCTTCGATGTTGCTTCGCCATGTAGTTGCAGGGAGCCTCACAGCGTCTCGCTTTAGCGCCAAAACGTTGATGGTACCAACAGAAGGCAGATACATTGTGCTGGGAGCTGGCGGCGGGGTCTAGGGCAGGACGGGGGTGTTGGGGTTGGTAGGATACAGTGCGTGGGGCAGGAACAGGAGAAGAAGCAGTCATGGAGGAGCAGAGCTGTTCAATGGTGTCCATCCTGCGGTTCAAAGTTTACAACAGGTCCCTGATGTCTTGGTTGTCTGGTGGAATGCTACTTCTCTGAGGAGCGTTGATCAGGTTGACGAAACCGGGGCTAAGTGGAGGTGTAACCACTGCGTGTTTTGCGGCAGCATGGCACGCAGCAGTGTATTCGTTGAATATTCTATCTGCCACGGTTGCGTAAAGTTCAGGTGTCGACGAGTAATCTACTGCGGACAGGGTGATACGTACTTGTGTGGTGAGCTTTTGTGCGTGAAGCTGGCGCGGGATAGGTTCAGGAAGTTTGTCTGCATGCCGGAAGTTCAGCCTACACATCTCCTCCCAGAGAAGTCCTGGAGTTGAGTTTCCAAGGGAGATAGAAGATAGATTCTGCAGGAGACTGGGGCGGGTCCGTCGGTAAGGCGTTTGTAAGGCGTCCCACAGGGTGGCGAATTTGTTGTTTTCTGGAGGGTTGGAAGTAGTCCGTGATACATGCGTGGCAACTTCCGTGGGAAAGGAGGAGAGCAGGGCACCGTACTTTTGCTCGTCAGTAGCTTGTGAGCTGATGAGGATTGCTTCCACATGATCTAACCAGTCCTCGACGTTGTGGTTGAAAGTCGGTAGAGAGATCCGTCCATCCTCCATCCTGTGTGAGTGCGTTTTTCCGGGGGTCACCAATTGTAGGGTTTCGTGATATTATGTTGTCTAGCACTCAGGATGGGATGGATGGAAACTCTAGGTGGTGGTTTTCTTATATAAAATATATTATATACAAGAATGTCTTGTGCTGGAGATGCTATGCCGTGAGAAGCTTGTGGTGAGAGACACGTTCAGTGAGTAGCGTGCTTGAGGAGGTATCTGTGCAGGAGCTTCTTTAGAAGAGATGTTGCGTGTTCAGGAACGTAGGGTAGAATGAATCTCAATGGGGAGACTGCGAGCTTATATACACAGCAGCCGGAAGTAAACCCGTGGGAACTCGCAGGTTTCTTGACTCCGTTGATAGGGTAGACATAGCAGGTGGTGACCCCAGTGAGCAGCTGGCTAGTTGCTCAGATACTGTCGCATTGGAATGCGGATACGCAGTTGGAGGAATGACAATGATATGTGCAGTACACTAGGTTTTCAGTTGTTTTTTAGGAATTTGACAGTGATTTACTTGCACACACACACACACACATACATATATATATATATATATATATACAGTATATATATATATATATATATATATATATATATATATATATATATATATATATATATATATATATGTATGTATATATATATATATATATATATATATATATATATATATATATATATATATATATATATATATATATATATATATATATATATATATATATATTTCATGTAGATCCACAATAAAAACGTGGATAACATAAATCTTCATAAAATCACACGGGAAAAGGGAAACAACGGAGCACCTTAGCTTTCTTCTTTATTCAAGACATCTTCAGAGGCAACTGGATTACATGGACAAAATATATATATATATATATATATATATATATATATATATATATATATATATATATATATATATATATATATATATATATATATATATATATATGTAATATTCAGAAATTTCAGAGTAATTTCAAATGCCCCGCCATTAGCGATACTGAGCGTTCAAGGTCATCTGAGGGGAGAGAGCGCTTCCTGCTCACAGCGAGAGATGGTGGAACTAGGCCTATATGATATTAAATGTAGTTTACCGATTTAATAATGATGCGATTCATGAAGTAAGGGACTATTATTGAATTTTGAATTATTATAGATCGTTTATCCGTCTGAATAATGTTACGGGTGTCCCAAGGAGTTATTAGTTAGGCGGAAAATATGTCACGTAGACCTAAGCTAACGCCTTGAGAAGAGACGCGACGCTGGCTAGGCCCCAGTCCAGGAGAGCATTCACACAGACAAGACGTTCCTGCGCGTCCGTCACAGAAATAGTCACATGGCCTAGTCACCTGTGCTGCGTTATTGCAGTATAACAAAGTTTCCGTCAGAACCAACTTGACTGGAGTTGACCGGAGTTGACTGCAAGAGATTGACTGCCGTTTGAGACTGCCGTTGATGATTGAGGGTGGCGATTGTCGCCATTGGACCAATCAGTGTAGGCCTGTCACTGTTTAGCGGGGTAGCAAGGGATCTCTTGAGTGAACGAGTGCTCCCGACAACTAAAACGACACGGGACCAGCATCAGCAGTGGGTGATCAGTTCTTACCACTCCGGTGCACATCACCACATGTCCCGAGCAGCTAGTGAAACCCTCTTGCTAACGGGAAGCTAAAGTTTCTCTCAACTGTACAAGGTCTGATTGGCTCACTCCCTTCCTCTTTATGGACGCACTGGGAGTACACTGAGGCTATCTGAGTAAACTAATGGTCACACACTGAGACCGTGAGTCTAGGTCTCTAGGAGATACCTAGAGGAACATTTTCCCTCCCTTATTACGGGTGTAGTTAACACCATTCCTCAGGCTGATATTATTTTGATGTGTGTAGTTTAACAGTTTCTAAATAATTTTGATAATATTGTTTTGAATGTTTGTGCCATTAAGTGGAACCAGAGTGATACTGTGATTTGATTCTTTTAATGCCTCTAATTGTTCTTCATAATTCTGATCTCAGGTATAACCTTGTTCCCCAGAGTAGTGGTTAGGTTAGGTTAGGAAGTGTGCATCTGTTGGGGGTGCTATAATTTTGTTGAGTGCCCTTAAGGCCTATTCATTGTAGAGTATTTAATTTCTTAATTTTTATTACCATTTCCTCAGTGACTGATATTATTTTGTGAGAGCCCTGAAGGCCTGTTTCATGTGTGCAGGCAACATTTCTTAATACTTCAAATTTATTGTTGCCTGAGTTTCTAAAAATTTCTAGATCCTGTATAACTTTTATTCCCCAGAGTAGTGTTTTATGTTCAAGTTAAGAGGTGGGCATATTGGTGTACCATTATTTGATTGTGTTTGTAGTGTTGGAGGGAATATAAGTGTTTAAATTTTACAGTGTGTCTCATTCATCCCAGTCACAGACGCTATCCTTCCACGGGTCACGGACAATTCATTTTGTTTAGTAGATTTAAGTGTTCTTGTGCTGGTTCGGGATTTTTCTCAAAGGGGCGCTTCCACTGCCATTACCATCTATTAATTTTTAATAAACCCCAAGTCAAGTGAGAAATTAAAGTCCAGTAAATTCCGACCGGTTACAAATGGTAGCAGAGCGTAGTTATTTTTACTTCGTGACTGATAGCTCTGTGGTTGGGATAATGAGCGTAATCATGGAGTGGATGGAAACGGTAGAGAGTGTGACCCCAACTCTACTCATGTTCGCCGTGGGAATGGGTTTGTTGTGGTTGACGGTGCGGGGTTACTCGGAGGAAAGGAGAGACAGCCCGGGTTTGGTGCAGTTGAGAGAAGAGTTCGTGGAACGTATGGGGAAGCTAGAGGAGAAAATCCGGGGGGAGGTGCCACACACAATTGCAACAGTTAGAGACGGAACACCAACAACACCTAGCTCTGTTGGGGAATGCACTAGATAGGGTAAAGACACAGTATAAAATACAGCACGATGAGACAATGTGGGAGATGAGGAGACACAATAGTAGAGAGGGAACTAGTCTCGGGGCCGGGTTGACCATGTCTAAGTTCGACGGTAGGCCAGGAATAGAGGTAGGAAAGTGGTTAAGAGAGGTTGACCGAACCCTCAAGCTGCTAGACGGAGACGAAGTCAGTCGAATCCAATTCATAATAAGGCATCTTGCGGGGCCTGCGGCAGATCGCGTATACAATGCACGCAGAGACTGGGAAACCGTAGATGAATTGACTTGTTATTTGAAGCAGCAATACGGCGGGCAGACGGCCACATACGACGCCATTCAGAAGATGATGACGCGGAAACAAGGGAGCAACGAAACGCTTCTTGAATATTATGATGCTATGCTCGATTTAAACGATGAGTTGAACCACCATGATCATAAATATGATAAGGCCCTGTTGGGAGATGCAATCACTCGGGGGCTCAAGGAGGAACAAAGCCGTATGTGGTAAGTGGATGAGATCAAGAAGTATCCTCACCATAGTCTAGACGAGTAGATCACGGGGCTGAGAGAGGCGGAACAAAAACGAGGGGCTTTGAGGGAGGTACCGCTGACTAAAGGAAGAGAGAACGAGCCGCAGACTGGAGGCTCGATTCTCCCGAGGTGCTATGCGTGTGGACAAGAGGGCCACTTCAGTTTCAATTGTACGAACGGGTCCGGACCAGGAGAGAGTGTCCCAAGGGGATACGTGGCCAATGGCCAGTATCGAGTTGGAAATAACAATCGGAACTGGCGGTCGGGAAATGGTCAAGGCCTGGCAGTCCCCGCCAACCGTTCCTGGCCTCACCCATAGATTCCACCGGCGATGTTATGAATCAAGAGAGAGCAGACCCATGGTCAAGCGTGGTTCGCATGACAAATTTAATCACAACAGAAGGTACCTTAAGGCTGAAAGCAGAGTGTCCTAAGGTCTCGGTGCTGGTAGCGGGTCGTGAAATGTGGGGTTTAGCAGATACTGGGGCAGAAGTGTCGCTAATTGATGAACTTTTCTACCGTCTGGAGCTGGAGCCTGCAGGCGTGGTGTTGCAGCCCACTCGAATAAGGGTAAAAGGGGCGTCAGGGTTTCCAGTGCCGTGTGTGGGGTGTATTCGGGTCACTATGGTCGTATGTGGGGTGGAAGTCACTGATGTGGGGATGTTGGTTTGTCCAGGGATTCAGACCCAGGGTAAGGGGCAATCTCATGTCTGGTTGTTGGGGATGAATGTGCTGGGGGAGGTTGCGGAGATCTGGCCGCACATGTATCACTTGTGCAGGGAAGCCAGGAGCACCGCTCAGTGGGAAAATTGCTTGCATGAGGTTAGGCAGTTATGTGCAATAGAGGCCATCAGCCTGGGGTATTGTATGACAGAGAGGAAGAAAAGACCAACCATTCCTCCCCGGAGTACTCGGTTGCTGTCAGTATGTGTTCCCTCATTAAGCCAGGTAGCTAACAAAGAAGTAGTGATTGAACCTCTAACAATAGAGGATGAAGGTTGGATGCCTGAGGGTGTGATAGTGTTGCCGACAGCTGTAAGAGTGGTGAGAGGCATGACCCAGGTGTTGGTGGCAAATCTGTCTGATAGTCGTAGGAGCTTGAGGGGCAATTGGCGGATTGGGAAAGTGGCTTCGGGGACGGAAGTCGAGGAAGACATCAGTGAAGAGGTGTATGTGAGGACAGTGCAACCGGATGCCCGTACGGAGGTCAAAGTGCACACGGAGGAAATGAATGAGGAACAAGAGAGTGCAGTTAGGTGTTTAATAGAAGAGTTTAGTGATATTTTTGAAGGAGAGGGCCAGCCCATAGGAAAGGCTATTGGGGTTCAGCATGAGATCCCAGTGACCACAGACAGGCCAGTTAGGGTGTCATATCGGAGGATCCCTCCAAGCCAGGTACCAGAGGTGAAACAGCACATTAGCCAGCTGTTAGATCAGGGGGTAATTCAGCATAGTGAGAGTCCGTACTCTGCCGCCATTGTAGTAGTGAGGAAAAAGGACGGGACGCTGAGGTTGTGCATTGACTATCATGACTTAAATAAGGTCACGGTACGCGATGCGTTTCCTCTGCCTAGGATAAATGAAACTCTAGAATCTCTGACGGGGGCCCAGTTTTTCTCAACGTTTGATCTGGCGGCGGGATATCACCAGATAGAAGTAAAACCTCCAGACCGTCCAAAGACTGCCTTCAGCACAAGCTTCGGACACTTTGAGTACAGGCGACTGCCTATGGGATTGTCAAATAGTCCGGGAACCTTTCAGAGATACATGGAGCGGATTTTAGGGGATAAGATTTTCTCCTCGTTGCTTGTATACCTTGATGATGTGATGGTGTTTTCAAGTACAATAGATCAGCATATAGTCAGATTGAGGGAATTATTTTGCAGGATGAGGGAGAATAACTTAAGATTTAAACCTAAAAAGTGTGAAATAATGGCTTCAAAAGTAAGTTATTTAGGATATCAGGTGTCAGCTGAAGGCATCACAGCTGATCCTGAGAAGATTAGGGTAATAAGAGATTGGCCAGTCCCTCAGACGGTGAAAGATGTGCGGTCTTTTGTAGGGTTCACATCATTTTATAGGAAATTTGTTAAAGGGTTTGCCCAAATAGCTGCTCCACTGCATGCGTTGATGCATGGGAAATCTAAGGATCGGGTAGATAGTGAATGGAGAGAGGAACAGCAACAGGCTTTTGAGAAACTGAAAGACAAGGTGACGCAGACACCAGTGTTGGCTTGCCCAGATTTCACTCAGGAGTTTATATTAGAAACAGATGCAAGTTTTCGTGGGCTAGGTGCGGTGCTGTCCCAGCGGAAGGATGGCAGGTTGCATCCGGTGTGCTATGCGAGTCGGGGCCTGAGGAAATCAGAACGTAACACGAACAACTATAGTTCTCGTAAGTTAGAGATGTTAGCACTCAAATGGGCAGTAGTGGATAAATTCAGGGATTATTTGGCAGGGAAACATTTCACAGTCTATACAGATAACAACCCACTCAGTCACCGTGAGAAGGCTAAACTAGGTGCCGTGGAAAGTAGGTGGAATGCGGATCTCGAGCAGTTTAACTTTACTGTAGAGTACAAGCCGGGGAAGAACACCATTGTGGCGGATACTCTATCTAGAATCCCGGCGGAACAGGAGGAAGATAGTGAAGAAGAGTATACAGCGATGCATGTACTAGAGGAGAACGGGGCAGGAAGGAAGGAACTGTGGACGATGGATGGGCTGCGTAAGGAGCAAGAAGGCATGGACTATATGACAAAACTGCGAAGATGGTTGGTGGGAGAGCTGCCGGAGGATGAGGTACAGGTAGAGCTCCAAAATGATGATTTCCGCAAGATGTACCGAGCTAGGAAATCCCTGATCGTAAGAGAAGATGTTGTCTGGCATAGAAGACCCGAAGGGAAGAATCTATGGAGGGAGGTGCCAGTGTTAACTCCAAACTTGCAGGAGGCTTTGACTAGAGCCTGCCACGACGAGTTTGGCCATCAGGGGCGAGATCGCACCCTGTCGCTGGTGCAGGAGCGAGGGTTCTGGTCAGGCATGGGAGAAACAGTGCGAGACTACATAGCCAGCTGCGAGAGGTGTGGAGTAGCAAAAGATGAAGTGCCGAAACCCCAACTGCATGTAGGGACGATTGAAGCTGCCAAACCATTAGAGACACTGGCCGCAGATTTCACCTTGCTGGACAAGCGGCAAGGATTGGAGAATGTCCTGATAATGGTTGACATATACAGTCGTTACACTTGGGCCTTTCCCACCAAAGACCAGAAAGCCTCGACGATTGCAAAGATCCTGGTGAATCGAATCTTCCTGGCAGTGGGTGCACCTGAGCGACTGTTGACCGATCAGGGAAGGAATTTTGGCAGTGCATTGGTCCGACAAACTTGTGCCACCTTTGGGGTGAAGAAAATAAGGACGTCAGCATATCACCCACAGGGAAATGGCATGGTGGAACGGTTCAATCGAACCCTGCACGGTCTGCTGGCCACCCTCGAGGCAGAGGAAAAGAATAGGTGGCCAGAGCATCTGCCGGCAGTGGTGTCACAATATAACGCGACTCCGCATGCCACGACAGGGTTTTCCCCATTCCTGTTGTTTTACGGGAGAGAACCAAACCTGCCGTTTGACCTTAGGCCGGAAGTAGACCCAGAGCCGGTAGATGAGTGGGTGATGGTGATTAGAGACCGGCAACGAAGATTGCAGGAAGCAGTGGAGATCAATGTTCGGAGACGTAAGGAAATAAATAGAAGAAAAAGAGAAGAGAAAGCCCACGAGAGTAGCTGGGAAGTGGGCCAGGAGGTTTTGCTGAGGAACAATGTAAAAATAGGCCGGTGTAAGCTGCAAAACCATTGGTTTGATACGAGATGGCACATTGTTGAGGTCCTAAATCCAAGGCCTGGTTTATATCGCATTGAGCCCAGTGGGGAAGAAGACCTGGAAGCGAGAGTGGAAAACCGGAGCAACTTGAAGGCTGCTCCAACCCTAAGGCATCCGGGAGACCCAGCGATGGATGAATCTGAGGAGGAAGACGAGGAGCCCCCACTCCAGATGAGCAAGATGAAGAGAAGTAGTTCAGAGAGGTCGATCGAGCCTGCAACTGAAAGACGAAGCCGACAAATTACAGTTTAGGTTGCAGGGTAATGAGAAGGGGCAGGTTGTCGAGGGTGAGTTGGAGGAGTTGTGAGTAGGGCAGGGGGGATTGGAGAGATGGTTAGGTCAGAGATGTGCGTTGAGTAGTGGTTGCTGTCATGAGCGGGATTGAGTTGCTGTCATGAGCGGGAGTGAGTTGCTGTCATGAGGGGGATTGAGAGTATGGTTGTAATGTCCAGGGCCTCACTAATATGGACTGGTACATTGTCAGAGGGTTGGTCTGCCGGCATGAGGTTCGGAGACGTGGACTGAGTATTTTTTTGACACTGGTTCCTCTTAGCTCAAGGGCCAGGCAAAAGGAGAGCATGTTTGTTTTGGACTGTGTATTGTTTTGACACTGGTTCCTCTTAGTTCAAGGGCCAGGCAAAAGGAGAGCATGTTTGTTTTGGACTGAGTATTTTTTTGACACTGGTTCCTCTTAGTTCAAGGGCCAGGCAAAAGGAGAGCATGTTTGTTTTGGACTGTGTATTGTTTTGACACTGGTTCCTCTTAGTTCAAGGGCCAGGCCAAAGGAGAGCATGTTTGTTTTGGACTGAGTATTTTTTTGACACAGGTTCCTCTTAGCTCAAGGGCCAGGCAAAAGGAGAGCATGTTTGTTTTGGACTGTGTATTGTTTTGACACTGGTTCCTCTTAGTTCAAGGGCCAGGCAAAAGGAGAGCATGTTTGTTTGGGACTGTGTATTGTTTTGACACTGGTTCCTCTTAGTTCAAGGGCCAGGCAAAAGGAGAGCATGTTTGTTTTGGACTGTGTATTGTTTTGACACTGGTTCCTCTTAGTTCAAGGGCCAGGCCAAAGGAGAGCATGTTTGTTTTGGACTGTGTATTGTGTTGACACTGGTTCTCTTAGTTAAGGGCCAGGCAAAAGGAGAGCATGTTTGTTTTGGACTGTGTATTGTGTTGACACTGGTTCTCTTAGTTAAGGGCCAGGCAAAAGGGGAGCGTGATGTTCTGGTTGGTTTTGAGTTGAAGAAATGGAGTTGCTGGCTGCGAGTGGAATAGTACAGAGTTGAAGGTGGGTTCTAAGTTGTTCTCTCAGCACATGAGGGCAGTGCTGTTTTCTTTTAGGGGGGTCGAGTGTTAGTGGGAGAGAAAAGGAGAGAAGAGAAGACAAATGCTGCATTTAGCACGTTAAAGGGGTGAGATGCAGTCCTTAGAACAAATTTTGAGGGGGGTCATATGTATGTTTTTCTCAGCACATGAGGACAGTCCTGTCTTTTTTTAGGGGGGTCGATTGTAATATTCAGAAATTTCAGAGTAATTTCAAATGCCCCGCCATTAGCGATACTGAGCGTTCAAGGTCATCTGAGGGGAGAGAGCGCTTCCTGCTCACAGCGAGAGATGGTGGAACTAGGTCTATATGATATTAAATGTAATTCACCGAATTAATAATGATGCGATTCATGAAGTAAGGGACTATTATTGAATTTGAAATTATTATAGATCGTTTATCAGTCTGAAAAATGTTACGGGTGTCCCAAGGAGTTATTAGTTAGGCGGAAAATATGTCACGTAGACCTAAGCTAACGTCTTGAGAGGACGCGACGCTGGCTCTCTCTCAGTCGCGGGAAGCAGTCAAACATACAAGACGTCCCCTGCGCGTCCGTCACAGAAATAGTCTCGTGGCCTAGTCACCTGTGCTGCACTATGGCAGTATAACAAGTAAGTCTCATTCAATCTCAGACAGGGTTTAGATAGGGCAGTGGTAAAGTTAACTAGAGCTAACAGTGAGTTCATTTCAGGGTTTCTGTCAGAACCCACTTGACTGGAGTTGACTGGAGTTGACCGGAGTTGACTGCGAGAGATTGACTGCCGTTTGAGACTGCCGTTGATGATTGAGGGTGGCGATTGTCGCCATTGGACCGATCAGTGTAGGCCTGTCACTGTTTAGCGGGGTAGCAAAGGATCTCTTGAGTGAACGAGTGCTCCTGACAACTAAAACGACACGGGACCAGCATCAGCAGTGGGTGATCAGTTCTTACCACTCGGGTGCACAACCCCACATGTCCCGAGCAGCTAGTGAAACCCTCTTGCTAACGGGAAGCTAAAGTTTCTCTCAACTGTACAAGGTCTGATTGGCTCACTCCCTTCCGCTTTATGGACGCACTGGGAGTACACTGAGGCTATCTGAGTAAACTAATGGTCACACACTGAGACCGTGAGTCTAGGTCTCTAGGAGATACCTAGAGGAACATTTTCCCTCCCTTATTACGGGTGTAGTTAACACCATTCCTCAGACTGATATTATCTTGACGTGTGTAGTTTAATAGTTTCTAAATAATTTTGATAATATTGTTTTGAATGTTTGTGCCATTAAGTGGAACCAGAGTGATACTGTGATTTGATTCTTTTAATGCCTCTAATTGTTCTTCATAATTCGGATCTCAAGTATAACCTTGTTCCCCAGAATAGTGGTTAGGTTAGGTTAGGAAGTGTGCATCTGTTGGGGTGCTATAATTTTGTTGAGTGCCCTTAAGGCCTATTCATTGTAGAGTATTTAATTTCTTATTTTTATTACCATTTCCTCAGTGACTGATATTATTTTGTGAAAGCCCTTAAGGCCTGTCTCATGTGTGCAAGCAACATTTCTTAATACTCCAAATTTATTGTTGCCTGAGTTTCTAATAATTTCTATATCATGTATGACTATTATTCCCCAGAGTAGTGTTTTAAGTTTAAGTTAAGAGGTGCGCATATTGGTGTACCATTATTTGATTGTGTTTGTAGTGTTGGAGGGAATATAAGTGTCTAAATTTAACAGTGTGTCTCATTCATCCCAGTCACAGACGCTATCCTTCCACGGGTCACGGACAATTTATTTTGTTTAGTAGATTTAAGTGTTCTTGTGCTGGTTTGGGATTTTTCTCAAAGGGGCGCTTCCACTGCCATTACCATCTATTAATTTTAAATAAACCCCAAGTCAAGTGAGAAATTAAAGTCCAGTAAATTCCGACCGGTTACATATAGGATATATATATATATATATATATATATATATATATATATATATATATATATATATATATATATATATATATATATATATATATATATATATCTATATATATATATATCTATATATATATATATATATCTTGATATATATATATATATATATATATATATATATATATATATATATATATATATATATATATGCAAGTAAATCACTGTAGGTGCGCGTGATCTAGGTATATGCTGATAACCACCAGGAAAGAAGAAAACACGAAGTTCCCAAGCGCTTTCGTGTAATTCACATCTTCAGGGGTGAGTACAGACTAGATAGAGTAATGCAGAACAAGATGAATATATACAGAGGAGGGTGAGACCAGGTCCACAATGGTCAGGTAATGACCCTACTAATCTTTAAATGGCACACAACGGTTGGTGGTTGGGTCAGATGGGACAGTGACCCGCCCTCTCACCTGATCACAAATCTTCTTAATTACAAAGTTGTCCAGCTTGTACAAGCCGTTACTCAAATTCATGTTGAATGCTTCGGTATGTTTAATAAGACTAGATTCTATGATGTTCCTACTATCAATTGAATTACATGGTAATATTGAGGAGGCATTATCCCAGTCAATGCAATGCTTGTTATCCCTCAAATGAACAAACAGAGCATTGGATTCCTGGCCTGTCCTGACACTGTATTTGTGTTGTTTAATTCTAGTTACAAGATCTTTACCTGTCTGGCCTAAGTAAAACATATTACATTCCTTGCAAGGAACTTTATAAATGCAACCAATTGTGTTGTTGGGGGAGTTCTTGATTAACATTTGTTTAACAGTGCATGAGTTTTTAAATGCCACATTGACGTTCCAAGATTTTAGCTGTGCCGGAATGTGTGAGAAATTTTTGTGAAATGGTAATATTAAGATATTCTTATGGTCATGGGTGGGCTTGGGATCAGTTCTATAAAAAGTTTTCTTAGTAATGTTTAAGCATTTGTCTATGAAAGATCTAGGGTATTTAAGGTTTGAGCCAATATTATATATATATTTGTATTCCTCATCGATGAATTCCGGACTGCAAATTCTCAAGGCACGTAAAAACATTGTTGTAAATACTGACTGTTTGACTTTATTATGGTGGGCAGAATAATAATGAATGTATGAACACACATTGGTTGGTTTTCTATAAATACTGAACTTGAAAGTGTTACCCATTCTGTGTATCAGACAGTCTAGGAATGGCAATTTACAGTCTTGCTCTAATTCCACAGTGAATTTGATCGAGGGGGCTAAGTTGTTAAGTTGTGGTAGGAAAACTTTTAGGTCCTCATTACATGGCCAGAGACATAATACATCATCAACATATCTAAACCAGACTGCTGAGGGTGGTAAAATATTACTTAATAGTTTCTTTTCAAAGAATTCCATATATAGGTTGCTTAATACAGGTGAGAGTTAAACAAATGTTAATCAAGAACTCCCCCAACAACACAATTGGTTGCATTTATAAAGTTCCTTGCAAGGAATGTAATATGTTTTACTTAGGCCAGACAGGTAAAGATCTTGTAACTAGAATTAAACAACACAAATACAGTGTCAGGACAGGCCAGGAATCCAATGCTCTGTTTGTTCATTTGAGGGATAACAAGCATTGCATTGACTGGGATAATGCCTCCTCAATATTACCATGTAATTCAATTGATAGTAGGAACATCATAGAATCTAGTCTTATTAAACATACCGAAGCATTCAACATGAATTTGAGTAACGGCTTGTACAAGCTGGACAACTTTGTAATTAAGAAGATTTGTGATCAGGTGAGAGGGCGGGTCACTGTCCCATCTGACCCAACCACCAACCGTTGTGTGCCATTTAAAGATTAGTAGGGTCATTACCTGACCATTGTGGACCTGGTCTCACCCTCCTCTGTATATATTCATCTTGTTCTGCATTACTCTATCTAGTCTGTACTCACCCCTGAAGATGTGAATTACACGAAAGCGCTTGGGAACTTCGTGTTTTCTTCTTTCCTGGTGGTTATCAGCATATATATATATATATATATATATATATATATATATATATATATATATATATATATATATATATATATATATATATATATATATATATATATATATATATATATATATAAGTAAATCACTGTAGGTGCGCGTGATCTAGGTATATGCTGAAAACCATGAGGAAATAAGAAAACACGAAGTTCCCAAGCGCTTTCGTGTAATTCACATCTTCAGGGGTGAGTACAGACTTAGGAGAAATACATAACAAGGCATATATATACAGTGGAGGAGGGTGAGATCAAGTCCACAATGATCTGGTCACTAGGTAGTGACCCTACTAATCTTCAAAAGCACCGCAGCAGTCGGTAGTCAGGTAAGAGGGTAAGATGACACAACCTTCTCACATGGTTACAAATCTTCTTAATTACGAAATTATCCAGTTTGTACATACCATTACTCAAATTCATGTTGACGGATTCGGTATGTTTAATGAGACTGAATTCTATAATGTTCCTACTGTCAATTGAATTACAAGGCAATATTGAGGAGGCATTATTCCAGTCAATGCAATGCTTATTATCCTTCAAATGTACAAACAGAACATTGGATTCCTGGCCTGTCCTAACACTATATTTATGTTGGTTAAGTCTAGTTACAAGATCTTTACCTGTCTGGCCTAAGTAAAACATTTTTCATTCCTTGCAAGGAACCTTATAAATGAAGCCGCCTGTGTTGTTAGGGGGAGTTCTTGATTAACATTTGTTTAACAGTGCATGAGTTTTTAAATGCCACATTGACGTTCCAGGTTTTTAGTTGTAAAGGAATTTGAGAGAAATTTTTGTGAAATGGTAATACTAAGAGATTCTTATGGTTATGGGTGGGCTTGGGATCGGTTCTATAAAAAGATTTCTTAGTAATGTTAAGGCATTTGTCTATAAAAGATCTGGGGTACTTAAGGTTCAAGCCAATATTATAGATATATTTATATTCCTCATCAATGAATTCCGGGCTGCAAATTCTCAAAGCACGTAAAAACATTGATGAAAATACTGACTGTTTGACTCTATTATGGTGGACAGACTAATAATAAATGTATGAACACACATTAGTAGGTTTCCTATAAATACTGAACTTAAAGGTGTTACCTATTCTGTGGATCAGACAGTCTAGGAATGGCAATTTACAGTCATGCTCTAATTCCACAGTGAATTTGATCGAGGGGGCTAGGTTGTTAAGATGTGGCAGAAAAGCTTTTAGGGCCTCATTACATGGCCAGAGACATAATTCATCATCTACATATCTAAACCAGACTGCTGAAGGTGGTAAAATACTACTTAATAGTTTCTTTTCAAAGAATTCCATATATAGGTTGCTTAATACCCTCCTCCTGACGTGGACCCTCCTCTTGACGTGGACCCTGCTGCCGTCGTGGACCCTGCCGCCGTCGTGGACCCTGTTGCTGTCATGGACCATCCTCCTGACCCAGCCAGACCCCGCCCACGACAATTCTGGGCACCCTATTTCTACCCTCAGGTATCTACTGCTCCTGTCGTGGACCCTCCTCCTGACGTGAACCTTGCTGCCGGCGTGGACCCTGTTGCTGTTATGTACCCTCCTCCTGACGTGGACCCTGCTGCCGTCATCGACCCTGTTGCTGTCATGGACCCTCCTGCTGACGTGGCCCCGACTCCTGACCCAGCCAGACCCTGCCCACAACATTTCTGGGCACCCCTTTTCCACCCTCAGGTACCCACTGCTCCTGTCCTGCACCCTGCTGTTGTCGTGGACCCTGTTGCTGCCATGGCCCCTATCCATGACCCAGTCTGCCCAGCCAGTGATGTTGCCCCTGCGGTGACAGGAGCACAACAACCATTGCCTGTACAACCTCCTCTAATCCAAAATCCTCCTCCCCCTGATTCTCCCACAGGTTTTGTGTCACTAGACGGAGTCGTCACCCGTAGTGGTCGAGTGGTATGTACACCTGCCCATTATGTGTCCCTTGTGGGACACAACCCTGTCAACCTCCAACCTCCCGCCGCGCCCGGAGGGGAAGGGGAGTATTGTAGTGGACTCCATCCCCTACAAGGGACGACTGAGCTCCCGCGCGCCTACCAGCCAATCAGCGTACAGCCAGCGGTGCCAGTAGACCTACTCTCCAGTGCGGACGCACACGTAGCAACGCTAGGACCAGAGTGCCGGGTGTGCCTGGCCTCCTCCTCTGTGATTGGCCCTCTCGCTACGCTCACCCCAAATCCTGATCCTCGTAAATTGTATAAATACAACCATGCCTGGCCAGGGAGACCAAAAAATTCCTCTAACCCTCTCTCACCATGAAATTAAACCTCCTAGTTCTCAAGAAGTTCCTTGAAACTAATGAGATCGTGGGGGTAACCAAGGTGGAACGACTGAAGCTCCATGGTGACATCAAGATCACCTTCGCCGAGAAGGGTATGCCCGTACAGCTAGCGGAGATCCCAGACATCAACGGCATTCCATTTAAAATGATTGCCTACAAGTGGGACAACCTGAAGCTGGGAGTAATCTCCCACGCCGAAATTGCCCACGTGGACTCCTCAAGGGGCAACTCTAAGTTGTGAAGAAGCTGTCCGACACCACTGCCCTCATCGGACACCATACAACCTTACCCAAGGAGGCTCAACTGGCGTGGGTAACTGTGCCAGTCAGCCCTACTGCAGACCGAAACGGTGTTACAAATGCCAGCACTACGGACACACTGTCAACAAGTGTGAGGCGCAGGAGGAAGCCTGCTCCCTGTGCGGCAGCCCCGGACACCGCTACACGGTCTGCCCCAACACAGTAAAAAAACGCGCTGCATGTGGCGGCCCACATTCCTCTGCTGATCGGACCTGCCTGAAATGGAAGGAGGAATGCAGGATAGCCAAGGCGTGACTCGACAAGAAACTGAGCTACAAAGAGGCCCTCCTTGCTGTACGCTCTCAAGACAAGAAAAACCAACAGAAAAGAAAAACCAAGAAAAGAAAACCCAAGAAAAGAAAGCTCAAGAAAAGACACCCGCCACACAGAATCAAGAACACCACGAGGCCCGTGGAGCTGAAGACCACGTGGTCAACCTCACCGTCTCCGACTTCTTCCACACCTATGAGGACATAAGACACGAGGAAGACGAACAACAAGACCCAAACACGAATGAATGGACACTTCAAGAGAGCAAGAAGAGGAGGAGAGTTAGAAGAAAATCTACATCAAGCTAAGAAGAATACCAAGACAAGACCTAGACATTTCCTCCACACAAGAAAACAACACACACAATCAAGCCGACCAAGCACTGAGAATCCATGGCCCAACCCAACACGCACCTGACGCTTGACCTGACGCTAGCCTGACTCTGTCCTGCCGCCTCCTAGCCGCGTCCGGGCGAGTTGCTGCTGCCTCCAACTTATACTCCCTCACGCAAGCGGTGTTTAGCCACTGCACCTATTCTCTCCTCCTAAAATTCACTTCAATCCTCCCTATATTCTTCCCCTGAACCTCCTTCCCCCTGTCACTAGCATTTCATGTTCATGTTTCAGGGAGACCATTCTACTCTGACCTACAGGACCAGCAAGATCTCTCTCCAGCACCTCACCACCCAGCTTCCTCAGAGAGCTCCTCGCCCTACAGGACCTCTGAGCAAGCTACTCCTCACCTAGTAACTCCTTAGCACTGCTCTGTACAACAATATATATACAGAAAACGCATCGTGAGTTTCTATTCTACCTCATTCCTGAGTGTGAGATATCTACATGTACGTACGTTTGTGTGGCCATACAAAGAGAAAATAGACATCTAAAGAGAATTGACTACAGTATGCTACAGATTACCCATTGTCATACCATTTTTTTTTTTTGCATAATATTCTCTATTGAATTCAAATATACAATCCTTAATACATAGTTTGATGAGTTCGAAAGACATAGCTACATGTTTTGTGGGCTATTGAGCGTAATATGAATCGTCTGGTTTTATGCTAACTAACATGTCCGACCGCGGTATAGTCAACAAAACATTTACAGTAATTACATAATCTTCCAAAATAAAATATACTGCAGTAGTACTTGGTTATCATACATCAATAGTACAGAACATACTAATAAAAATAAAAATTTCCTCAATTACATTTTGGTGCATCAAATTGTTCTTACCTATACAGGTAACATCCAATTTGTTGACAGGTAGTTTCTAGTCAGGCGATTGATCAGGTATGTACATTAGGCCAACACATGAGGTTTAATAATCGAGTTCTCAGGCTAGGAGTTGATGAACTGACCCCACCCAGCCATTGAAGTATTCGGGTTCTCTGGCTAGGAGTAGATGAACTGACCCCAGCCAGCCACTGAAGTTTTCGGGTTGACTTTATTACAAAAAGTCACTCTTCACGCACGAGACGAGGCAAGATCTAAGAGGCCAGAGCTAACATGGACTCAAATATACTGTAATGCCAGCTACCCGGTCCACATGAAACCCTAAAACCTCCAGTGCCCTTCTGTTACTTCGCCATACAAGCGTCTTAAACTGCACTTGGACCATGTACTGCTGTACATGCCTAGCAGTTACTTCGCAATACACGTGTCTTAAACTGCACTAGGCCCATGTACTACACGCCTAGCCGTTATTAAAGTCCAGTTCAACTACCTCCCACCCACAACCAGGCCTACCATGAATAGGACCTCCAACAGAACCTGAGCACTCACAAAAAGATGGTCCCACTGCAGTAAGACACATCTAACCTCCATGCCCCAAACTACATACTGACAATCCCTTTACAAAAGGTCTTACACTCGCTAAACTTTTGAACAGCAATACAAAAGTCAATGCAAAATCATTAGCCTACACTATAACATCATCAAGGTAGTTCCTTACCTAGTCCTTCGCTGCTAAAGGGGCTAATACTCGGTTTACTTCTCTGTTAAAAATGGCGGGACTGGCTGAAAGGCCAAAGGGTAAATGTGTAAACCTCCGTAAGTTATACCCATCACTATAGGTGGTTAGATCTCGACTTTGTCATTAAGTATCACTTGATAATATGCGTCTTTAAAGTCTACAGTAGCATAATAGTTATTTCCTACTGCTTTCTCGTCTAATTCATCTAAGTTGGGTAAATCTAAGCATACTTATTAAAAGATCTATTCAAATCACTGGCTCCCCTTTCTCAAGCACCCAAATTCTAGTAGCCATGACAACAACTAGCTTTCTCAGCCTTCTTCGCATACAAGTTGCAACTTATTAACAACTACTGTGATCATCGTGTGTTGATGTCACAACTTAACTTCTACAAAACTACCCCACCAAAGATAAATTCTGTAGGTATATGAGACGAATATTGCTGTAATATGTAACTCTGTACTATTTACCATTATTGATTCAGGTCTCTGTATTATATGTTATAATCATACTCCCTTTTGTCACTTGAATGTTAGTTCAGACTTTGGGCACATGCGCAGATAGAGATACCCGGAGAGATTCCAAGACAGGACGCTGTTTCCCCTGTCTTAACTCCTTTTGTGTGTTTGTCCCAGAAATAGAACTTACGAACTTGACATCAGTGTGTTTCCTTTACCCCTGATTGGAAGTATCACCTGAGTCTCCCACATGGCGTAGTGTTTAGCTGGGACATCACATTATTCAGAATTGGAGTGGACACAGAATCTCTCTCGGAGCCGCCATCTTGTCAACTCCCCCTGTCGAGTGGATCTCGGCTTACCTCAACACGATATTCCTGGATTTACAGTGCAGTGTTGTGAAGTGCTTTTTCAGTGTTGTGTGTGCCCTTTAGTGTCTTTAAAGTGTTTCCCCGTGTTCCTGCACTTTTTACAAAAGAGGGAAGCCTTTTAGACCTATGGGAGAGCTCAAGTTTTGACGTCCACCCCCTTTCATGGCTCGACTGGCACTGACATGAGCGACCTAGAGGCGTTGCTGTAACCCCCAGCCACCCGCTCCCTGGCCAGCCTGCCCCGAGTACACGCACGAACGAACGCACACACACACACTCACAGACGCTCGCAGATATCTTCCATTTAAAGACGATTGCTTTTCTGCTCACTTATTAATTACAGTAATTGTGAGAGAAATAAACCAGGCCATATGGAAGATCAGGAATTTATTGGGTTTTCTTCAGATACCCAACAAGCCCAACTTCAGATGGATGTCGGTGCAGTAAGTGGACTCCAAGTGGAGCGGAAAGTGGATCAAGCGGCCCCACCCACCCTTAGCCCCCACTACACACGTCCGCAATCTGCCACAGGTGTCGACTTCCTTCATTTAATTCAGTTTTTGGAAGAAAACCGACGACAAGACGACATCAGGAGGCGACAGGAAGACGATGAACGAAGACGTGAAGAGGATCACAGACGTCAACAAGAAAATGCCAGATTCAGTGCCATTATCGAGTTGTTGGCACCTGTTACCCTTCAAGCAGCTACTACAACTGCCTCTTCGTCCACAGGTGCACCTGCAGGGTCCTCTTCAACTTCTTTGCCCCCCCCCCCCCACAGAAAGCACTCGCTCAGAGTCCACCGCCACTCCAAGCTGATGCCTCGTTCCAGGTATTCCGTGAATGGCGTCGGAGGTGGGACGATTATTCGATGATGGTCGATTTATCAAGGTTGCCTAGGGAGAAACAGCTGATCCAGATGAGGATGTGTCTCACCCTAGAGACGCAACGTAACCTGGAGCACACCCTGCAAATTCCCCACGACACAGACAAGACTGTGAAGGACGTCTTGGATGCTTTACAGACGCAAATCAAGGGTCTCCGCAACGAAGCTCTCCGTAGGAGAGAACTTCTCAGTTGTAAGCAGCTGGAGGGTGAGTCATTTGCCGATTTTTACGTACGACTCAGACGCATCGCTGAGGAGGTTGACGTTTGTCCTGGGAACTCGTCGACTTGTGAGGAAACACAGCTGAAGATGATTATCCTCATGGGCGTGCGGGATGAAGAGCTTATTCAGAAGCTTATCTCCCTCGACAACGGCCTCTTCTCTACAGGATGTTGTCACCACCTGCCGCTCTTACGAAGCCACCAGAAGTGCGACTTCTGCCATTCGTGCTCCATCTAACCAGCTGTGTGCCATCTCCGCATATAAGAAGAACAAAGGACGTGACCGGACTTGAGCCTCACATCCGACTTCAGCTTCACATCCGACTTCAGCTTCGCGTCAATCTTCAGCATCACTTCAGACTTCGACGCCAGGTCATTCCTGCCAGTATTGTGCTTGTCGGCATGGTTCTGAATGCCCTGCCGCTGACAGCACCTGCAATAACTGTGGCCGTCGTGGTCATTGGGCTAGGACACTGAAGTGCCCTGCCAACAACTTTCAGTGCCGCTCCTGTAGCCACATTGGACACTATGACAAATGCTGTCAGTCAAAGAAGAAGAATGATACTACTTGCAAGTCTCAGGCGGCGAAGAACAAGCGCTGTCACCAAGACACCTCAGCCCATCTGTGTTCACCTGTCATACGGCGACGTTGCATCCCGTATCCAGATGCTTCCTGACACAGGTGCGGACGTCACAGTCGTCGGCACAAGACACCTCGACATTCTGCAAATTCCTAGGAGCAGCTTGCAACCACTGTCAACTTCTACAACGCTCACCGCAGACGGTTCTACAATGGCACCTGCTCTGGGTACATTTCAGGCTACCCTCACCCTAGGTAAGCAGTCATGTTCTGCCAGGATTCAGGTCCACAAAGGTGTTCAGATGCCACTACTGTCTTATGGCCACTGTCAAGAGTTGGCCATAATATCTCCAGACTTCCCTAAGCCAATTCTGGAAATAAAACATGTCAACAGGTGCAAGGAGCTGCCCCTCCCACCCAATACGTCACCTTCTGCAGCCAGGGAGTTCTTCCTAATGCAATTCAAGGATGTGCCGGTTTCCAAGGAGGACCTCAAGACAGCTCCACTCAAGCCAATGGCTGGCTCCCCCATGAGAATTCACCTGAAGGATGACGCAGTACCTTTCGCCATCCACACACCGAGACAGATACCCTTCGCTTTCCAGAGCCAAGTTAAGAAGGAACTCGACTCTATGGTAGCCCAGGGGATCATTAAGCCTGCTGGTGACGACCCCTCGGATTGGTGTCACCCCATGGTAGCAGTCGCCAACAACATTACTGGAGTTCGTATCACCGTTGACCTCACCAAGCTGAATAGCCAAGTTTCCCGCCCGACCCACCCTTCACCGACACCCTTCACTGCTATACGCAGTGTGGACCCGAAGGCAAGGTACTTTACTACAGCAGATGCCTTATGTGGGTACTGGCAGATGGAACTTGCGGAAGAAGATCAGCACCTCACGACGTTCATCACACCGTACGGCCGATTTCAGCACTGCAGAGGACCTATGGGTTTCGCGGCTACTGGCGATGCTTTCTGCCTCCGTGGTGACATGGCCCTTCAGGGTGTGGCGAACTGTGTCAAGGTCATCGACGACGTGCTCCTATATGACGAGGATTACTCCACGCATCTTGAGCGTATTCACCAGATGCTCACCAGGTGCCGCAAGTACGGGATCACCCTCAACAAGGATAAGTTTGTGGTCGCCGCACCTAGTGTGAACTTCTGTGGGTACACCCTCTCAGGCAAGGGCATCTCGGCTGATCCTGGAAAGGTCAGCGCGATCCGGGACTTCCCAACTCCTGCCAACCTGACCGACCTCCGCTCGTTCATGGGCCTGGTAAAGCAGTTGGCTGAGTTCACCCCCGACATCGCCGCTGCAGCACAGCCCCTACGCCCCCTGATGAGCCCCAAGAGAACATTCACCTGGACAGCTGACCATGATGAGGCATTCCGTCGCGTCAAGACAGCTCTCCTTAGCCCACCTGTTCTCGCTTCCTTTGACCCGGCCATGCCAGTTGTCCTCCAGACTGATGCCTCTCGCCTCTACGGGATTGGATACGCTCTGCTACAGGACCACGGCAATGGACGCCTTCGCCTGGTTCAGTGTGGCTCTCGGTTTCTCACTGACGCCGAGACTGGCTACGCCACCATCGAACTGGAGCTGTTAGCCGCCGTCTGGGCCATGTCCAAATGTAGGTTGTATCTGATCGGCCTACAACACTTCAACCTCATGACGGATCATCGGCCACTCATCCCGATCCTGAACCACTACTCCTTGGATGCGGTCGAGAATCCCCGCCCCCCACGCCTTAAGGAGAAGATCTCGCCCTACCTCTTCACAGCTGTGTGGCGTGCTGGCAAGCTGCTCTGCATCCCTGATGCTTTGTCACGAGCCCCAGTCAGCCACCCCACACCAGAGGACGAGATCGCATGTGCTGATGCTACTGCACACCTCAGGACTGTAGTGACCGTGAACGCCGTCATCTCAGAAGAGTCTCCACCGCAGGATGCCGACAGGACTCTTCAGGAACTCCGAGCCGCGGCAAGAGCGGACCCTTCGTACATCCGTCTACTGAACTGCGTGACCTCGGGATTTCCCTCCAACCGGTACGACTTACACAGCTCTTTACTCCCATACTGGAAGATGCGGGACGACCTCTATGCTGATGGCGACCTCGTCTTGTATGGAGCAAGAGTTGTGGTTCCTGCCGCCCTCCGCCGCCGCACCCTAGCCCACCTGCACGACAGCCACAGGGGTGTGGAAGCTACGAAGCGCCGGGCGAGACAAGCTGTTTTTTGGCCAGGCATCGACTCCGACATTGCTAGTTCCGTTCAAGTGTGCGAGCCATGCCAGGTGCTGCAGCCTAGTCAGCAGCAGGAACCCCTCATGAACAACGACAACCCTACGAGGCCCTTTGAGTCCGTCTCTGCGGATTTCTTCGTTGTGGCGGGAAAGTCCTTTCTCGTCATCGCCGACCGGCTCTCAGGGTGGCCTGTTGTCGTTCCCTGCGGAGGCAACACTACTGCCTCTCATACAGTACGTATGTTCTGTCGCTACTTCCGGGAAGTTGGTGTCCCTCTCCGCCTGAGGACTGACGGCGGGCCCCAGTTCACCAGCAACGACTTCCAGGACTGCATGGAGTGATGGGGAGTTCATCATGTGGTGTCCTCACCACATTATCCCCAGTCCAATGGACATGCCGAGGCTGCCGTAAAGTCCGTCAAGCATCTCATCCTCAAGACGGCACCCTCAGGCAACATTGACTGTGAGAAGTTTGACCGGGGTTTATTGGAATTACGGAATACCCCCAACTTCACAGGTCGCTCCCCAGCACAGATGTTATACGGCCGCCCACTACGGTCATGTGTCCTTCTCGAGGGAGTGGCAGGCCAAGACCGAGGACTGCGATCGTCGTGCAGCACAGTACGATCAGCACGCCCGACCCCTTCCCAGGTTGAGTATCGGGCAAACAGTTCGGGTTCAAGACCCGACGTCTCACCGCTGGGACAAGGTCGGGGTTGTCATGGGCTGCGGCAAGACCAGGGATTACGAGGTCCGTCTCCCTAGTTGTCGGGTATGGTGGCGGAATCGCCGCTTCCTTCGTTCAGTACCGTCCCCTAGTGGTGAACCCCTCCCCCACATCCCTGTGAACCCTTGCTTGGACGAGAAAAGTAAGTCCTCATTCAGTGACCCCCCAGTTTTCCCACGTCACTCTCAAAGGCTCCTGGAAAAAGAGTCCGCTCGAGATTGCACTACGAGCGTGAGGGGGGAGGGAGGCGTAGATATATGAGACGAGTATGGCTGTAATATGTAACTCTGTACTATTTACCATTATTGATTCAGGTTTCTGTATTATATGTTTTATAATCATACTCCCTTTTGTCACCAAGTGTTAGTTCAGGCTTTGGGCACATGCGCGCTATACGCGCATGCGCAGAGAGATACCCAGAGAGATTCCAAGACAGGACGCTGTTTACCCCTGTCTTAAATCCTTTTTGTGTATGTACCAGAAATCGAACTTACGGACTTGACATCAGTGTGTTTCCTTTACCCCTGAGTGTAAGGACCACCTGAGTATCCCACAGTCCTTAGCTAAAAACATCTGTAACAACTTCTGCACGCCTTCTTTTCCTCCCCTCTTCCGTCCCAATAACTCTATAGCCAACTCTCCTCCTGAGAAAGCCAACCTCTTTGGCACCTTATTCTCCTCTAATTCCACCTTAGACGATTCCCACTCTACCCCTCCTACCCCTGCACCTCCTACTGAACCTATGCACTTTCCTATAATCTCCACTCGCAGGGTTGCCGGTGTGTTATCCAGGTTGGATGTGAGTAAGGCGCATGGACCGGACGGAATACCCCCTCGTGTTCTGAGGGAGTGTGCTGAAGCCCTGGCCCCTGTGCTTGCTCGCCTCTTTCGCCTTTGCCTCAAAACGAAAACTTTTCCTTCTTCTTGGAAGCATGCCTTGGTTCAGCCCATCCCGAAGAAGGGTGACCATTCTAATCCCTCTAACTATCGCCCCATTGCCCTAACTTCATCCCTCTCTAAGATTTTCGAAACTATCTTGAACTCCCATTTTCTCCGTCACCTTGAACGCCTTTCTCTTTTGTCGGATCACCAGTATGGCTTTTGCCAGGCAAGATCTACTGGTGATCTGCTCTCCTATTGCACCCATCTTTGTTCATCCTCTCTTAGGGATTATGGGGAAACTTTTGTCGTGGCCCTCGACATCTCCAAAGCATTTGACAGGGTATGGCACAAGTCTTTGCTATCTAAACTTCCCTCTTTTGGTTTCTCTCCCCCACTTTGTTCTCTCATCTCTAGCTTCCTTGAGAATCGATCCATGGCAGTTGTTGTCGAGGGATCGATTTCTCGCTTTTTCTCTACCAATAGTGGCGTCCCACAGGGTTCTGTTCTTTCACCAACTCTCTTCTTTTTATCAATGATTTACTTCACACTACAACTAATTCTATCCATTCTTACGCCGATGATTCTACTCTTCACTCTTCCTCACATTTTCCCCTTCCTCCTAACTCTCAAACTAGATCTGTTTCTAGAACTGATATCATTACTTCTATCAACGCGGATCTGTGCAGCATCTCTGAATGGGGAGATACAAACTTGGTTAAGTTCAATAGTAACAAAACTCAATATTTACCAATTACACTTTGTAAAGTAGACGATCTCCCACCAATTACATTTCAGGACGCTATCATCCCCCCAAATTCTGAAATAAATATGTTAGACCTCACCATTTCCACCAATATGTCCTGGAAATCACACATCCTTAGTATAACTAAAGCTGCCTCCCGAAAGTTGGGAATGCTGTACAGATGCCGCAGCTACTTCACTCCTGAGCAGTTGCTCCAAGTATATAAGGGATTCATTCTTCTGTCCAACTATTAGATAGGGTGGAATCCAAAGCATTTCGTCTTATTAACTCTCCTTTAGTCGACAATCTCTCTCCCCTTTCTCTTCGCCGCAATGTTGCTTCACTCTCTCTCTTTTACAGGTACTTTAACGGGCAATGTTCAGGGGATTTGGCATCCTGTGTACCGCCGGTAAGGCCGTGGGTTCGTAACACACGTCTTGCCCGCGGTGCCCACCATTTCTCTGTTGATATCGGTCACACGAGAATAGCCCGTTATAGTACTTCCTTCTTTCCTCACACAGCCAAACTGTGGAATGCTCTGCCTTCTTCTGTGTTTCCATGCTCTTACAATCTGTCTTACTTTAAAAAGCTGGTTTTCCGGCATCTTCGTGGTGTAGATTAATACAGTATAACCTTTTTTTCTATATTTTCAATTTCTTTCCGTTCTTTTTTTTTCGCCCCCCCCCCCCCAGGCTCTGTTGTGGGTTGTTTGACCTGTGCCCGGGTTGGCTAATTCCCGAAAAAAAAAAAAAACGTACAAATCAAAGACAAAAGTTGTGCTGCGGTTTTGTCCGAAGATTAAATATAACTCTTGAAACATTATGAGAGCCCTCTGCCACAAGGCAAAGCGCACCGAAAATTTCGCCCTTCGGCAAAAGTTTTCACCAAATTTAACGACACGGTTTTTGTCTTTCATTGTACATACTCGTCATACATACATAATTACATATCGTTATGCCGAGGCTTAATTTGGAATGATGTTTGCAAATTAGGTGTTTTGATTATTTTCTGTCCCAAGCAGCAGCTATTTTGGCAAGTTTAGGGAGATTTTCGTATATATATTGATGTATTGCTTATGCAAGAATATTCTAGAATGTATGGCATCATATTTGTTATGATTTACTTCTTATTGTAAGCCTCAATCAGAGCAGAACGTTCTAAAACCTCCCAGGCGTCTCTGGGTTGTGCTAGACCCGCAGTGGTTCTCAACCTTTTTCACTCCATTCCCCACCTTGAGGAATTTTCAACATCCTCGTGGCCTCCTTCATTTTTCTCCCAACCTTCCCCCCCCCCCCCCATTCGGTCCTATCACCACTTGCAAAGTGATGACACACGGACACGTACTGAACAAGTCTGTTTAGAAGCTCGGTCCAGCGCCTGTCACACAGACAGGGACTGGACCTGTGAAATTTTAAATAATCCGAAAAAAAAAAATAGCACCAGTGTATGTAAATATTAAAATTGTATTGTCGTTATGATTAAACAAAATGACAAAAGAAGAATGAAAATTCTCTTCTGCTAAGTCAAAATAAGTAATACAAGTTTCGTTTAATTCAGATTCCCAACATTATTTGGAAACGTACAATTTATAACAGCTCGACGTGGCTCCCCTAAATTCTTGCCGTGGCTCCCTTGGGGGCCATGGCCCCCAGGTTGAGAACCACTGTCCAAAGCTATCTGGGTGGTGGGTATCGTGTGATGACCCGGAGGTGGTGAATGTGGTTTATTTGGGCCTTTAGGGTTAGAGTGGTCGCTGGTGTTGTGTGTTCTTGGAAGTTTCGAATTCTGTTTCGGAGACTTTGTGTGACTTCGCAGAAGAGGAGATAGTGTTGCAGTGGGTTGGCCGCTGGCTCCTGACAGTAGGTGCATTCCCTGACGTCATTTTCGATCGTCTGCCAGGTGCACTTGTACCCTAGTCGTAGTCGATGACGGCTAACTTGGGTTTGTCTTGGTGTTTTCTTGTCCACGAATGGTGGTTCCCCTTTGGTAGCCACCAGGTACCATTTGGCTGATTGGGAACCAGCGTTCAATGCGTGAAGGAAGCTCTTTTGGATGTGGAGCTTGGTAGTCTTTCTGAGGTGATTCTTGATCTGTTGCACGCTTGCTGGAACTTGAATGTGTACGCTTCTAGAACGTGTGGCTGCCTTGGCTGCTTTATCTGCCATGTCGTTTCCCCCAACACCTACATGACTTGGAATCCAGTGTAAGATGACTGGGCGATTTTGTCTTTGGAAGTCCTGTAGCTGTGCGAGGATCGAGGTTATGATGTGGACGTTGTCTCTTGGTTGACTGTGTTGCAGCGCCTGCATGGCCGTTTTCGAGTCCGTGTGAATTATGATGGACTTGTTGTGTTGTGTTGCAGCATGTTGTAGGGCCTTTGAAATTGCTACCAACTCTGTTTGTAGGGTGGAGCAGTCATTAGAAAGTCTCCATAGGAGGGTCTGACCTTAAGTGTAGAAGAACGCTCCGGATCTATGATGTTTTGGGTCCACCGAGCCTTCTGTGAAGTATGATGCTGCATCAGCAGGTGTCTCGGTGGCCATGGCTTCCAGAGTTATTCTTTTGAGGTCCTCCTTCTGGAGGTTGGCTTTGCTGTCACCTAGTTCGGTAATTTTCAATGTGGCTGGTGGAGGGCTCCATGGTGGAGGAACTACATAATCCTTGTCACATATGTCTTGGTTGTTCTTGACGAGTGTTTCTGCTTGCAGGTGCCCGATGACCTCGCTTGCCTCGTGTGACCAGGTGGCCCCTCGCACTCTGTGGTCGAGGTGGAGGGAGGCACTGATTCGCGTTTTGGCAGCTGTGGGCTTAACTGATCTACAGATTTTGGCGAGGAGACCGGCTGTCACCTGCTTCACTCGTACTGACAGGGGTGGTAGTTCAGTTTCCATTTGCAAATTGCAAATTCTGGTTCACATGGGTGCTCCGAGCATGGTCCTCAGAGCATTAGTTTGGATAACTTCTAGCTTAGCTATCTGGTCTTCTCTCAGACCAATGAGTGCTGGAGCACTGTAATCTACCAGCCATCTGATGGCGGCCGTGTAGTAGGTTTTGAGAACGTGTATGTTAGCTCCTGCGGTTGTGCTGGTGAGCGACCTCATTATGTTGTGTCTGCTCTTCGTCCTACGCCTGAGATACTCGAGTTACAGCTTGAAAGTGAGTTTCTGGTCGAACCAGATTCCATGACACTGGTGGGTGTTGGTCCAGACTACCGGCGTGTTTAGCATGGAGAGCATCTTGTCTGGTGTGTCTGTGCAGATGGCCATCGCTTTCGACTTGGCTGTATTTATCTTGAGTCCAAGTCTGTTGCGCTCTTCTTCTATAAGTTGGAGTGCGTGTTGACTAGTCTGTTTGCTCCTCTTACTATGAGCTGTAAGACGTCTGCATAGCAGAGGAGCTTGGCTGCTTGTCTGAAAGGAAGTCTGACTAGATTTTCCATGAGGACATTGAACAGCGTTGGACTGATGATACCTCCTTGTGGGGTTTCGTTTTCAAGGACCCTGTAGCTTGACGTTGCCCCCTGAAAGCGTACTCCTGCTTCTCTCTGTGTAAGGTAGTTCTGGATCCACCCCAGCAACCTTCCTTTGATGCCTTTTTCTGCGAGCATCGTTATAATGGCCAGTGGATTTGCTAGTTCGAAGGCCTTCGCCAAGTCGAGGAAGACCACCAAAGCTGGTTTATTGTCCACTGTGCTGAGTATCTCGGCAATGTTGTTGCCTGTGCCGGTGCTCTCGGTGTAAGCAAAAATGTGAGGATGTGGGCTGCCTACTTTCCACTTGAGTCTGTTGAGAGCCATTCTTTCTCCCGTCTTCGCTATGCAGCTGAATAGGGAGATGGGTCTTGGTTTGTCTGGTTCTGTGGGCTTCGGGATGGGCTGTATATCTGCCTTCTTCCATTGTGATGGAAGTCTCTGTGCTGTCCATGAAGCATTGACGACTTGTAGCAAAGCCTCGTGCCCGGCTTCTCCGACATGGAAAGCATGGAGTAGGTTATCCTGTCGGCCCCTGGTGCTGTGTCCTTGCTTCGTTTTAGCGACTTCTGGAGTTCTTGCTGGTTGAAAGGTCTGTCGGTGTCATCTTCACTGTTGCAGGCCTCTTCGATCATCTGCAGTCTGACCTGTCGCAGACGCCGTTGTGTCTCCTCCGCCTGTCTCGGGAGGTTTTTCGTTGCTGCTCGGTCAGAGAACAGTTTTGCAAGTCTCTCGGCTTCCTCTTCTGGGTTGGGATGGGTGGTGGTGTTGCCTTCCCAGATGCCCTTCGGATCTGGGCCCACATCTTGCCAAGGGAGGTGTGCTCGTTCAGTTCGGAGCACCACTTGAGCCAACTTTCGTTTTTTATTTCTTGCTTCTCTTCCCTGGTGTCCTTAACTATGACTTGCAGGAGATGTCTGTTTGTTTCCGTGGGATGTCTCCTGTAGTTTCTTCGGGCCATGTTCACTCTGTGGTTGAGTTCTTTCACCCTGGGACAGTAGTACCAGTAATCATTGTACTGTCTTGATGTGGGTTTTGTTTTTGGGATAGCTTCTTCTGCCGCTTGGTGAAACGCCTCGACCAATTGTTGGTGGAGGGTTGTCTCGTCCACGGGTGCTGCGCCGGCCGGCAGTGATTTTTCGCGCCACTTAGCCAGGTGTTTCTTAAAGAGTCCCCAGTCTGCCTTTTGGGTATTGTATCTCCATCTCGGGGGGGGGGGGGGGGGGTGGAGTGGGGAGTTTGTTCACCTTCAGCGTTGTTAGGGTGGCGAAGTGGTCGCTGGTCAGCGTGGGGTGTAGCTGCCAGGAGGCCGAAGGCTGTAGTGCACTGGAGACGAAGGTTAGATCTAGCCTTCCTCCCCTAGTGTGGGTGGGCTCTCCGGTGTTCAGGAGGCAGATCTCGGGTGTATCTTGAAAGGTGGTGTATAGGTGTAGGCCGTCTTCATATGTGGGGCTTACCGAGCCTAGGAAGGGATGATGTGCATTGAAATCCCCTTCTATGAGTGTGGCGTGGTCAGCAGCCGAAGCAAATAATTGAGTCACCTCCAGTGAGCCCCTTGGGTTCTTGTAGATGTTGTGAACAGTTAATTCCCGTTCTTGGAGGGTTACTTTGACGGCCTGTGTCTCGATGTTTTCCCCACATGGAAATTGCTGCGTGACCTCGGAGGAGTGTATGCTTGACTTGACCAAGATCATACATCCTCTTGTTGACGCCTGCGTGAAATGCCACCTGTATGTCTTGTAACCACTGAATTTGAAACAGTGGTGTTCTTGTAGAAGTGTTTCTTGTAGCAGTATGATGTCAAGCTTGTCCTTGGCTGCTGCTTCTTGTAGGAGGTGTTTCTTGTTTTTGATGCCCTGAGCATTCCATGTTAGGATGTTCAGGATGCTGATGTTTTCCACCACTGTTTCATCGCGGACTTCTGGTGGTCCTCGATGGAAATGTCCAAGTCCGATTCCGACTGGATCAGGTTCATATCTTCGTGTTCTCTGGTTTTTGCCTTCTGGGCCGTGGTTCGGTTCAGGGGAGTTGAAACGTCCAGTTTCTTTCTGGGAGCTGTCGGTATCTTGGGTTCTCTGGTGGCCTTCTTCGGTGTAGAGTGTACCTCGGCTGTCACTCGTGTGAGGACCGGCGTGGCTTCCTCCACTGAGGTGGCTGGAGCTATGGCGACTTGCCCGAGGACGCTCCCCATGAGTATTTGGAGCTGTGTGGGTTGGATCTTGTGGCCCAGTAGTCCGGCTAGGCCCTCCGCGAAGGTTGTCAGTACCTTGGCTAGGTCTGATACGTGTATCATTCCTTCTGGTGCCTCGGTGTGTGCTTCTTTTGTCTTTTTCGTGGTTGTCGTTGTCTGCTGCTTGGGTGGCTGAGGTGTGGCCGTAATGAGGCCAGGAAACTGGGCTGCACTTTGAGTGTTGACCGGCTGAGGAAGTTGGCTTTGTTGTTTTGGCCTTTGGGTTCCCAACACGAAGGTACTTGGTGGGGCTGGTGTGTAGGCGGTGGGGGCCTGTCTTGCTGCTGGTCGGTTTGCCTGGACCCTCTTTGTCCTCTCGGAGCATCCAGGGTTCCAGGCGTGGTGTTTGCCCCCGCAGTTGGCACACTTGGGGGCAATTTTTTCTCCATTTTTCAACTTGGTGAGGCAGGAGTGTGTGCCGTGCTTCTGTGTGCAGACTGCGCAGATTTCCTTTTACGTGCACCTTGTCTGATGGTGCCCGTATTTCTGGCATCTGAAGCACCGTAGGGGCTCTGGGACGAAGGGCCTCACTTCGTAGATCCCCCAGGTTTTGAGGTCTATGGTGCTGGGGGGTGAACCGTAGTGCGTTATGAGCACTTGTTTTGTGGCGGCCGTCTTGTCGGACGGGGGAGAGCATCTCTCGCCTTTTAGGATCTTCGGGTGGTTCTCCAGGGGATCGAGGGGTAGTTCCTTTGGGTACCGGAGGACTACCGACTTCATCAGTTTCTGGGCGGGGTCCAGCTTGGTTGATGCAACGGTGGTGGTGTTTTTCAGGTAAGTGTCGAGGGTGGTGGCGGAGTCCTTGTCTTTGGGGTGAATAATCATCTCCCCCTTTAGGTTGGGCCGCACTGAGAACTTGGCCAGTGGATTTAGCTTTTCCATATCTGTGATGGTGGCATATGTTGTTTTTGCGTCCGTTTTCGTGATACGGAATTTTGGCAGTGTCGTTGGAGGTGAGCTGGTGGTGGTGATGGGTGCCTTTTGGGCTGCTTGACGGCATTCGCTTCCCGAAAAAGCACGTCGGCGTTTTTTGTTTTTTACCTTCGTCCAGTTGTCGTCCTCAGTGGCGGTAGCAGTGGTGGTGGAGTTGTTGGAGGTGGTGGCAGTGTTCGTGCTTTTCAGGGCTTCATTGAAGGCGCGTAACTGGTCCGCTTTCTCTGTGCGGAGTCTGTCGTGGTTTGGGTCGTCAGGTTGGCGGTTCAGGCGGGGGTCGCGGTTAGGAGGGCGTACGCTCTCCATAACCTGTGGTTGTTGTTTTGTTTTGTTTTTGTTTTTTGTTTTTTTGTTTTTTTTATTAAAACCTACCTATTCCGGTTGAGTAAGTAGCAGAGGAATTTCAGCACTCCCCACTGGCTGGTGGTCGTAGAGTGGTTCCTGAGCTTCTCTCCCGGAGCCCCGTTGGGGAAGCCTACTTCCTAGTGTATGTGACTGCTCACTTGTAGACGTGAGCTAAGTGTGCCTATTGGGGAAGGATAAGGATTGCTACCCTCTTTCCAGGTGGAACCGCACGATCACGGTTTTCCTGGAAAGACTCGGCTGGGATGGGTTTTTGCTCCTACCCCCTTTCGTGTTCACAATCTCCTGGGAGGGAGGTGAACAGTAACAGGGGGGACCGCAGGAAGAATACACTTTTTGAGGGTGCAGGTCCCTAGGCCAGAGCGAAAAAAGGAAAAATAGCAGTAGAAGGAAAAGAGCTCAAACCACGTCGGGAATATCGCGCTATAGCTGCTCTCCAGCTGGAGTGTGGGTCACTCACACCACCAGTGGGGAGGGCAAGCTAATGCTCGATAAACCGAAAACGCTCGTGAGTTGTTGTCGACGATGTCAGTGGTGGATGGTCCAGTCCGGGAAGATGGCACAAGAGAGAGGGCGGTCTTCACAGTTCCGGGTCCAGCAGGAGGTCTTGTTGAGAGGTCTTCTTAGTTCAGTAGCGATGTGTGAAGTGTGGCTTCCGATCGATCGATGGGTGAAGTAAAGTATGAAGAAATCTTGATGCAGGTGCGTAGATTGGTGGTGCGGGAACTGGACTTGAAGAATAATGGTGGAATTTGGAGGGACTTGGGGTTGGTGGATAGTGCAGAAGAAAAGCGAGGAAATTGGAAAATAGTAGTAGAATGCTAGGTCTTGGGGCTCAACCCAAGTGCTTCTGTTTTCTCATTTTTGTGTTTCAGCTAATTTTCGTCTTAGGTATTATATTTATGTCAGGTGTTTGTGTGTTTAGCAAATATTGCAATTTTATGCCTTACATTTTCGGGTCTTATGTCCTAGCCAATGGTGAGGATGTTGTTGTTGTTGAGATTGTAGGACCGTAGTCCGACACGGGCCTTTGCCTATAGGAGGCCCGTTTGGTGGTTCCGGCTGGAGCTCCAAGAGCAGCCAGACAGGATTCGGATTGGAGGTGGTCCCACCTGCAGATTGGAAGGATACTGCAGGTTGCAAGTGTGAGCGGACCTCCGATCAGTGGACGCTTACCACCAACCCCCACTCTTGGACGTGGTCAGTTTCGGAGTGGCGCGCCCCCCGAACTGGGGTCCGCACTTGCTGGGAGAGGATGCTTTCTAAGCTATCTGGGTGGTGGGTATCGTGTGATGACCCGGAGTAGGTGGTGAATGTGGTCTGTTTGGGCCTTTCGGGTTAGAATGGCCGCTGGTGTTGTGTGTGTTTCTTGGGAGATTTGAGTTCTGTTTCGGAGGCTTTGTGTGACCTCGCAGTCGAGGAGATAGTGTTCAAGTGGGTTGGTTGCTGGCTTCTGACAGTAGGTGCATTCCATGACGTCATTTCCGATCATCTGCTAGGAGCACTTGTACCCTAGTCGTAGTCGATGAAGGCTGACTTGGGTTTGTCTTGGAGTTTTCTTGTCAGCGAAAGGTGGTTCCCCTTTTGTGGCCGCCAGGTACCATTTGGCTGATTGGGATCCAGCGTTGAATGCGTTGAGGAAGTTCTTTTTGATGTGGAGCTTGCTAGTCTTTCTGAGGTGATTCTTGATCTGTTGCACGCTTGCTGGAACTTGGATGTGAATGCTACTAGATCGTGTAGCTGCCTTGGCTGCTTCGTCTGCCACGTCGTTTCCTCCGATCCCTACATGACTGGCAATCCAGTGTAAGACGACTGGGCGGTTTTGGCTTTGGAATTCCTGTAGCTGTGCAAGGATCGGGGTAATGATGTGAACGTTGTCTCTTGGTTGACTGTGTTGCAGCGCCTGCATGACCGATTTCGAGTCCGTGTGAATTATGATGGACTTGTTGTGTTGTGTTGCAGCGTGTTGTAGGGCCTTTGAGATTGCTACCAGCTCTGTTTGTAGGGTGGAGCAGTCATTGGAAAGTCTCCATCGGAGGGTCTGACCTTGGGTGTAGAAGGCCGCTCCGGATCTATGATGTTTTGGGTCCACCGAGCCGTCTGTGAAGTATGATGCTGCATCAGCCGGTGTCTCGGTGGCTATGCCTTCGAGAGTTATTTTTTTCAGGTCCTCCTTCTGGAGGTTGGCTTTACTATCGCCTAGGTCGGCGATTTTGAATGTGGCTGGTGGAGGGCTCCATGGTGGAGGAACAGCGTAACCATTGTCTCGTGTGTCTTGGTTGTTCTTGATGAGTGTTTCTGCTTGCAGGTGTCGGATGACCTGGCTTGCCTCGTGCGACCAGGTGGCCCCCTTGCACTCTGTGGTCGAGGTGGAGGGAGGCACTGATTCGAATTTTGGCAACTGTGGGCTTGTCTGCTCTACAGATTTTGGCGAGGAGACCGGCTGTCACCTGCTTGCCTCGTACTGCCAGGGGTGGTAGTTCGGTTTCCATTTGCAAATTGCAAATTCTGGTCTACATGGGTGCTCCGAGCACGGTCCTGAGAGCATTATTTTGGATGACTTCTAGCTTAGTTTATTTGGTCTCCTCTCAGTCCAATGAGTGCTGGAGCACTGTAATCTACCAGCAATCTTATGGCGGCCGTGTAGTAGGCTTTGAGCACATGAAGGTTTGCTACTGCGGTTTTGCTGGTGAGCGACCTCATTATATTGTGTCTGCTCTTCGTCCTGTGCCTGAGATACTCGAGTTGCGGCTTGAAGGTGAGTTTCTGGTCAAACCAGAGTCCAAGACACTGGTGGGTGTTGGTCCAGACTACCGGCGTGTTTTGTATGGAGAGCATCTTGTCTGGTGTGTCTGCGCAGATGGCCATCGCTTTCGACTTGGCTGGATTTATCTTGAGTCCAAGTCTGTTGCACTCCTCTTCTATAAGTTGGAGTGCGTGTTGCGTGTTAGCTAGTCTGTTTGATCCTCTTACTATAAGCTGTAAGTCGTCTGCATAGCATAGGAGCTTGGCTGTTTGTCTGAAAGGAAGTTTTACTAGATTTTCCATCAGGACATTGAACAGCATTGGACTGAGGATGCCTCCTTGCGGGGTTCCGTTTTCAAGGACCCTGTAGCTTGAGGTTGCTCTCTGGAAGCGTACTCTTCCTTCTCTCTGTGTGAGGTAGTTCTGCATCCACCCCAGCAACCATCCTTTGACGCCTTTTTCAGCGAGCGTCGTTGTAATGGCCAGTGGATTTGCGAGTTCGAAGGCCTTCTCCAGGTCGAGGAAGACCACCAGAGCTGGTTTGTAGTCGACTGTGCTGAGTATCTCGGCAATGTTGTTGCCTGTGCCGGTGTTCTCGGTGTAAGCAAAGATGAGAGGGTGTGGGCTGCCTACTTTCCACTTGAGTCGGTTGAGAGCCATTCTTTCTCCCGTCTTCGCTATGCAGCTGAGAAGGGAGATGGGCCTCGGTTTGTCTGGTTCTCTGGGCTTCGGAATGGGCTGTATATCTGCCTTCTTCCATTCCGGTGGGAGTCTTTGTGCTGTCCACGAAGCATTGATGGCTTGTAGCAGAGCCTCGTGTCCGGCTGTACCGGCATGAGAAAGAATGGAGTAGGTTATCCTGTCGGCCCCTGGTGCTGTGTCCTTGCTTCGTTTTAGCGACTTCTGAAGTTCTTGCTGGTTGAAAGGTCTTCACTGTTGCAGGCCTCTTCGATCATCTGGAGTCTGTCCTGTCGCAGACGCCGTTGTGTCTCCTCCGCCTGTCTCGGGAGGTTTTTCGTTGCTGCTCGGTCAGAGAACAGTTTTGCAAGTCTCTCGGCTTCCTCTTCTGGGTTGGGATGGGTTGGTGGTGGTGGTGTTGCCTTCCCAGATGCCCTTCGGATCTGGGCCCACATCTTGCCAAGGGAGGTGTGCTCGTTCAGTTCGGAGCACCACTTGAGCCAGCTTACGTTTTATATTTCTTCCTTCTCTTCCCTGGTATCCTTAACTATGACTTGCAGGATATGTCTGTTTTTTTCCGTGGGATGTCTCCTGTAGTTTCTTCGGGCCATGTTCACTCTGTGGTTGAGTTCTTTCACCCTGGGACAGTAGTACCAGTAATCATTGTACTGTCTTGATGTGGGTTTTGTTTTTGGGATAGCCTCCTCTGCCGCTTGGTGAAACGCCTCGACCAATTGTTGGTGGAGGGTTGTCTCATCCACGGGTGCTGCGCCGGCCGGCTGTGATTTTTCGCGCCACTTAGCCAGGTGTTTCTTAAAGAGTCCCCAGTCTGCCTTTTGGGTATTGTATCTCCATCTCGGGGGGGGTGGAGTGGGGAGTTTGTTCACCTTCAGCGTTGTTAGGGTGGCGAAGTGGTCACTGGTAAGCGTGGGGTGTATCTGCCAGGAGGCCGAAGGCTGTAGTGCACTGGAGACGGAGGTTAGATCTAGCCTTCCTCCCCTAGTGTGGGTGGGTTCTCCGGTGTTCAGGAGGCAGATCTCGGGTGTATCTTGAAAGGTGGTGTATAGGTGTAGGCCGTCTTCATTTGTGGGGCTTACCGAGCTTAGGAAGGGATGATGTGCATTGAAATCCCCTCCTATGAGTGTGGCGTGGTCAGCGGCCGAAGCAAATAATTGAGTCACCTCCAGTGAGCCCCTTGGGTTCTTGTAGATGTTTTGAACAGTTAATTCCCGTTCTTGGAGGGTTACTTTGACGGCCTGTGTTTCGATGTTTTCCCCACATGGAAATTGCTGCGTGACCTCGGAGGAGTGTATGCTTGACTTGACCAAGATCATACATCGTCTTGTTGACGCCTGCGTGAAATGCCTCCTGTATGTCTTGTAACCACTGAATTTGAAACAGTGGTGTTCTTGTAGAAGTGTTTCTTGTAGCAGTATGATGTCAAGCTTGTCCTTGGCTGCTGCTTCTTGTAGGAGGTGTTTCTTGTTTTTGATGCCCTGAGCATTCCATGTTAGGATGTTCAGGGTGCTGATGTTTTCCACCACTGTTTCATCGGGGACTTCTGGTGGTCCTCGATGGAGATGTCCAAGTTCGATGTCCAAGTCCGGTTCAGGGGAGTTGAAACGTCCAGTTTCTTTCTGGGAGCTGTCGGTATCTTGGGTTCTCTGGTGGCCTTCTTCGGTGTAGAGTGTACCTCGGCTGTCACTCGTGTGAGGACCGGCGTGGCTTCCTCCACTGAGGTGGCTGGAGCTGTGGCGACTTGCCCGAGGACGCTCCCCATGAGTATTTGGAGCTGTGTGGGTTGGATCTTGTGGCCCAGTAGTCCGGCTAGGCCCTCCGCGAAGGTTGTCAGTGCCTTGGCTAGGTCTGATACGTGTATCATTCCTTCTGGTGCCTCGGTGTGTGCTTCTTTTCTCTTTCTCGTGGTTGTCGTTGTCTGCTGCTTGGATGGCTGAGGTGTGGCCGTAGTGAGGCCAGGAAACTGGGCTGCACTTTGGGTGTTGACCGGCTGAGGAGGTTGTCTTTGTTGTTTTGGCCTTTGGGTTCCCCACACGAAGTTACTTGGTGGGGCTGGTGTGCAAGCGGTGGGGGCCGGTCTTGCTGCTGGTCGGTTTGTCTGGACCCTCTTTGTCCTCTCGGAGCATCCAGGATTCCAGGCATGGTGTTTGCCCCCGCAGTTGGCACACTTGGGGGCAATTTTTTCCCCATTTTTCAACTTGGTGAGGTAGAAGTGTGTGCCGTGCTTCTGTTCACAGACTGCTCAGATTTCCTTGCACGTGCACCTTGTCTGATGGTGCCCGTATTTCTGGCATCTGAAGCACCGCAGGGGCTCTGGGACGAAGGGCCTCACTTCGTAGATCCCCCAGGTTTTGAGGTCTATGGTGCTGGGGAGTGAACCGTAGTGCGTTATGAGCACTTGTTTCGTGGTGGCCGTCTTGTTGAACAGGGGAGAGCATCTCTCGGCTTTTAAGATCTTCGGGTGGTTCTCCAGGGGTTCGGGAGGTAGTTCCTTTGGGTACCGGAGGACTACCGACTTCATCAGTTTCTGGGCGGGGTCCAGCTTGGTTGATGCAACGGTGGTGGTGTTTTGCAGGTAAGTGTCGAGGGTGGTGGCGGAGTCCTTGTCTTTGGGGTGAATAATCATCTCCCCCTTTGGGTTGGGCCGCACTGAGAACTTGGCCAGTGGATCTAGCTTTTCCATCACTGTGATGGCGGCATATGTTGTTTTTGTGTCCGTTTTCGTGATCCGGAATTTTGGCAGTGCCGTTGGAGGTGAGCTGGTGGTGGTGATGGGTGCCTTTTGGGCTGCTTGACGGCATTCGTTTCCCGAAAAAGCACGTCGGCGTTTCTTGTTTTCTACCTTCGTCTAGTTGTCCTCAGTGGCGGTAGCAGTGGTGGTGGAGTTGTTGGAGGTGGTGGCAGTGTTCCTACTTTTCAGGGCTTCATTAAAGGCGCGTAACTGGTCCGCTTTCTCTGTGCGGAGTCTGTCGTGGTTCGGGTCGTTAGGATGGCGGTTCAGGCGGGGGTCGCGGTTAGGAGGGCGTACGCGCTCCATAACGGGTTTTTTTTTTTTTTTTTTTTTTTTTTTTTTTTTTAGATCCTACCTATTCCGGTTGAGTAAATAGCAGAGGAATTTCAGCACTCCCCACTGGCTGGTGGTCGTAGAGTGGTTCCTGAGCTTCTCTCCCGGAGCCCCGTTGGGGAAGCCTACTTCCTAGTGTATGTGACTGCTCACTTATAGACGTGAGCTAAGTGTGCCTATTTGGGAAGGATAAGGAATGCTACCCTCTTTCCAGGTGGACCCGCACGATCACGGTTTTCCTGGAAAGACTCGGCTGGGATGGGTTTTGCTCCAACCCCCTTTCGTGTTCACAATCTCCTGGGAGGGAGGTGAACAGTTACAGGGGGGACCGCAGGACGAATACACTTTTTGAGGGTGCAGGTCCCTAGGCCAGAGTGAAAAAGGAAAAATAGTAGTAGAAGGAAAAGAGCTTAAACCACGCCGTGAATATCGCGCTATAACTGCTCTCCAGCTGGAGTGTGGGTCACTCACACCACCAGTGTGGAGGGCAAGCTAAGGCTCGATAAACCGAGAACGCTCGTGAGTGGTTGTGGACGATGACAGTCGTGGGTGGTCCGGTCCGGGAAGATGGCCAACAATGGCACAAGGGAGAGGGCGGTCTTCACAGTTCCGGGTCCAGCAGGAGGTCTTGTTGAGAGGTGCGAAATGAGCGGCGCCAATCACCGCCCAGTTCGCGAGTGAGGCCTGGTCTGTGGAACTTGCTGCTGATTGGCTGGTAAGCGAACGGCAAGTGATGAATCAGCAGTTGTAGGGGAGAGTATCCACTACAACAAGACAACACCACGCTCTTAAGCAGCAGAGAAGACCTACTCTAAAGAAGCTCCTCCACAGCAACTCCTCTACCAAGCAGCAACTTCCTTGCACCACACTGTTCTGTACATATAATCAGGGGCGTTCCTAGAGTATTTGGCACCCGGGGCGGACCTATCCACTGGCACCCCCTTTCTTCCAGAGATGAATAAATATACAGTAAAAGTAAAATACACAATCGTCCCTAGAGTACTGGGCTCCCAGGACAGGGCATTCCTTTGCCCCCTTAGTCATCCTTTACTGAGACGAATGATAAAAAAAAATAATAATACTTTTAAGATGCTCCTTGGAGGCTTCATGGTCAGAAACCTTTGGGTTCAGCTTCCACCGTGTTTTAAACCCAGTTACAAAGCTAGATGCTCCAATCCTTTTATCACTACCAACAAACAGTCTGCAGCAAAAGCAAAACAAACTCTCTTTGGAAGGAGAGTAAACCCTCCAAGTTCTTAAAACCTTCTCTCCATTTAGCAGAACTTTATAAAACCATGCAGGAGTGAGCTTTTACTTTTACTTTTATCCTCTTCGCCACTGATCGGCTTGTTAGCCGCTTGGGCGATCGGTCACTTCTCTGATTACTTTTCCTTTTCATTTATCTTCTTCACCAAAAAATCGGCTCGCTAGCTGCCCAGGCGATCGGTCACGTCTTTGTCACGCACTGTTGGCAAAAACTGGGCATGCACCGGCTCCTGAATGTACCTGAACCCGCTTCAGTGTTGGTCAGGTCTTGTCTTGAAAGAGCTCACACTCGGTGCCGTCACAACACTCTGGTAGATTGTTCCAAGAGTTTACAACCCTCATTCCGAAAAGTTTGCCCTCATAGTTTTCTAGACTTGCGGCTTCTTCAATCTTGAGCTTTGACCCCTTGTGGGGCAAGCGTCCGCCAGCTCCAAGTAAGGACACTCGACTGAGTAGTGCCCCCTGAGATGCTTATACAACTCAACTAGGTTACCCCTTGCCCGTCTGTAGTATAAGCTAGACAAGTTCAGGCGCTCCAATCTCTCAGGGTAGCTGAGGTGCCGAAGTGCAGGCACCAGTTTGGTGGCCCTCCTTTGAACATTTTCAACCAACTGACAGTCCCTAGCATATCTCGGGGACCAGATGGGGTGACAGTACTCCAGATGGGGAAGCACTTCACTCCTGAAGATCGTTACGAGGGACGTACCGTCTAGATATCTGAACGACCTTCTTATAAGACCCAATAATTTATTTGCCTGATTTACCTTCTCGCAATGGCCCGAGAACTTCAATTCATTTTCAACTTACACACCTAGGTCCTTCTCACATACAGTCTCAACTAGTGCAGTTTCTTCATCCCGTTGGGACATATGATACGCCTCCTTACCGTTGGTACGCCCCAGGTGCATCCTCTTACACTTCGTGACATTGAATCTCAGCAGCCATTTCTTCGACCATTCCTGGAGCCCACAGAGATCCTTCTGCAGCTCTTCACAGTCCGCTTGGTTCTTAATTTCCCGAAATTACTTGGCGTCATCGGCAAACATTTGTATGGAGGAGTGTACAACGTCAGGCATGTCATTTATGAAACAAACAAACAACAGCGGGCCCAATACACTGCCCTGTGGTACCCCACTTGTGACAGGTACAGATGACGATTCGTGCCATTAATCACCCCACACTGCTTGCGGTCATGTAGAAAGTCTTCTATCCACGCTAGGACATTTCCCCGAATTCCGTACCCTTCCAGTTTGATTTTCAGCCTTTCGTGGGGTACACTGCCGAAAGCCTGGGCAAAATCTAGGTAAATATTGTCGATGTTACCACCTCGTTCCAGAATATGGGTCCAAATATCCAATACCTTGAGCAATTCTGTTAAGAAGGAGCGCCCCGGCATAAAACCGTGTTGGCAATCCTTTGCAATGTTGTTTCGTATTAGCTGTTCCATTGCGGCATATCTGATAATACTCTCAAGTACTTTACATATTATGCTGGTCAGGCTCACTGGTCTATAGTTGTTCGTGGAGTGACGATCACCCTTCTTGAAGATAGGATTCACATAAGCCACTTTCCATTCACTGGAGACCATTTGTTCATCCAGGCATTTACAAAACAGGATCTTCAGGGGCTCTGCAAGCTCGTTGCACAACTCTCCTAGCACTCTAGGATGCACCATGTCAGGGCCGGGACTCTTATGGACCTTTAACCTGGACAGTTTATTTCTAATACCCTCTTCTGTGAACACAATGTGGGTCAGTGCTGTGTCGAACCGTCTGTCCTCAAACGCAGGAAGGTTAGTTGCATCCTCTCTTGTGAACACCGAGGAAAAGAAGCTGTTCAATGCCTCAGCTTTATCCTGGTCAGAATCTGCGTAACTACCATCTTCAAGCCTCAGGTCTGATACTCCTACTCGCGTTTTCAATTTCGACTTTGCATAGCGGTAAAACGCCTTTGGGTTTGACTTGACCTCGCTCGCACCCAGCCTCTGGAACTCCTTTTCAGCCCTTCTACACTCTATCCTTACTTAGTTTCTGGCTCTTCCATACATCCTCCTGTCTTGCTCATCGTTTGACCCAACCCACGTCTTGAGCACTGGATCAAATGGGTCACTTTACTAGTTATGATATTCAGCGTAGTGTCTGCGTTCTTACACCTTAATGAGTCAGGCCAGTTGATACCCTTCATCTCTTCCCTCATCCCATTGTAGTTTCCCTTGTAATATTTGCACCTTGGCCTGGCCTTATCCTGAACTAGGTAACAGTTAAATCTGAATGACAGCACTATATGGTGACTTGTGCCAACTGGGGCAAGGTGTTCCAGTTTGGCCACCATACCCTCCTCGTTTGTTATGATGAGGTCAAGTGGCTTGGGTGTTTGTTCCCCTCTGTAATGTGTCGGGTCTCTAAAATGTTGGAACAGAAAATTATCTCTCAGAGTTCCTACAAAAAGAGTAGCAGGGTTATTCAAGTCATTCGGGGTGGACTCGTTTCTCCAGTCGATGTCGCCATAGTTTAAGTCTCTCCTTTCAATTTCTCTCCTGCCCTTTATACTGAACTAAACGGTCCATCCCTATTTTGGAAGGGTTCACTTCCCCGTTTTATAATATCAACTCTTAAATCCTTTGGTACTGGGATTGGTCACACGGCTACATCAGAATATACGGGTACCAGTATTTCAGTTCTCTCTTCATAGGTTTAATCCTCTTGTTGATGTATTGGTAATTTTCTTATATCATAAGAATCTTTTCCCTCACTTTCAGTACTTTCAAACTCTGAAGGTGAATTACTATCCTTTATGTCATCATTTTCACTTGAATATTTTGCTGAAGACTTTTCCTGTATTTGGCTTACATCCTCACTCTGTAGTCTCTGTTCTTCACAACATTCCCCTGCTGTACTTGAGGTTGATGTGTAAATTAAACATACTTTAAAATTGATCTAGACATTTCTCGGGTCACCTGTTCCCTTTCCGTTTTTACTTTTCTTTGCTGAAATCCACTGGGGCGGTTTCTCTTCATCTTGAAAATCTTAAGCAGTTATGCCAAATTCTGCGAAATGAGGAAAACAAAAATACACGGAACATACACAACATAGAACGGGCAAATTGTAGTTTTGCAATATTTATCTATATGTATATTACATTTATAGAGCGCTTCAGTAATCACCACAAGCATTATGCATTATGCACGCAGCACTCGGTAGCCTACCAATGTATAATTTACCATTATAAACAATTTCAAACTATTGAGATCTACAGTGCACTTCTCAAGGATTATTCCTTCTGTTTACAGATACTTCTGTTGGGGCCAGGAAGACAGTGGTATACACTGTACAGAACTCCAAAACCGATAAATGAGGCATTTAGCTCACTGATCACTCTTGTGGACACCTCACGTATCTAACTCTAACGTTTTTACTATGAAAAAGTAGAAGAGGTACCGATTACACTTACCCAAGGTCAAGGATCAGATCATCAAAGTAAAATCATGCAGCGTACATCAACCTCCTATAATGTCTCCGCCCATAAAGAAGGCTAAGAAGCGCGAGTTGGCAATTTGGCAAAGTAAGGGAAGGCCGGGCCGGGGGAGCAGTTATGTCATGGGCATTCTATTATTTTGTACGTTTTCTTTGTTCTGTGAATTTGAAAATGAGTTGGATGAACGGGCAATTAAATTGAATGGCAAAATTTTCGCACTGATAACTCGTAAGTTGTACTTAGATTTTGTCAAAAAAAAAAAAAGGCTACAGAGGACAGATATTTATATGATATTGTGGGGTTTCGAAATATTGGTTCACACTCAGGACGAGTTGGAGAAAGGAAACTCACAATGTGCTCTCTGTACACATATTGTATTGGATGTACAATGCAGCTTGGTGCTGGGAAGTGGCAGCGTGGTTACAAGCGTGGAGTAGAGAGAGCTGGTTGGTAAGCTGGGGAATTCAAAGAGGGGTCGGCTAGTCAGTTGAAGTTGTAGAGGAGATATCCACTATAATACTCCCCCTTCCCTCCAGGCAATGCAGGAGACTTGTTGTCGGCAGGGTTGTATCCCACATGTGAGACATAACGGCGAGGGCGTGGATGAGCCGGCTGCTACGGGAGACAACTTTGTCTAAATACACGAGATCTGTGGGACAAGCAGAGGGAGAAGGAGGGTTGTGGAGGCGAGGAATGTGGTGCTTCTCTCGCGGCAGGTACACAGTCCTCAGTAGCGCCTGCGTCCGGAGCAGGGCCGCGTCATGAGCAGGGGCCACGTCAGGAGGGGGGGGTCCATGACAGCAGCAGGGTGCAGGACAGGAGCAGGGGGTACCTGAGGGAGAAAAGAGGGTGTCCAGAAATGTTGTGGGCGAGGTGGTGCTGCAAGTGGTAACTGCGGGTAGACTGTTGCAGGTGTAGTTTGTTGGGGGTGCTGCTGGGCCGGGGGCGGCGTCTGAGGCAGGACGGGTGTGTTGGGGTCGGTAAGACGTGGTGCTTGGGGCAGGAAGAGGAGCAGCTGCATGCTTAGAGGAGCAGAGCTGCTCTAGGGTGTCTAACCTTTGGTGTAGGGACTGTAGCTGTAGAGCCGATGAGAGCTGCCTCCGTGTGGTTAAGCCAGTCTTCAATGTTGTGATTGAAGACTGGGAGAGCGATCAATTTCTCCTCCATCCTGTGTGAGTAGGATTCTCCGGGGGTCACCATTTGTGGGATTATGAGATATTGGTTCGCACTCAGGATGGGATGGAGAAAGGAAACTCACAATGTGCTCACTGTATACATATTGTATTGGATGTACAATGTAGCTTGTTGCTGGGTAGGTAGCATGGTAATAAGCGTTGAGTAGAGAGAGCTGGGTGGTGAGGGTGCCCAGAGTGAGGGCACGCGGCTTGAGGGATGCCAAGGTGGCGAGGGTGCGGGAGCCGCCAGGCTGGCGCGGAGGAGGAGGTGTTGCTTGCTGGTGGCACTGGGTAGAAAAGAGGGTGGTCACAGCGGTGTCAGGCCATATAAGGCGGGGATAGGCGTGGGTAGATAGTTGACCCCCGCTCCGTGGGCGGCGCTGGAGGCGTAGGCTGGGGAATTCAAGAAAGTTCAGTGCTTGTAGGGGTGGAATCCACTACAGTTCCTTATAGTGATGCCTTAGCTAAATAGATGGCGATTGCACTCTGCTATCTTTTGTATATAGTCTTTGGTTGAGGACTGAGGGTCAGCGTTGCCAACTAAGTACTTTTCACGCTAGATCTAGAATTATTCGGTCTCATGTAGCAACAATTTTTTTCATTTTGTGCCATAGCGCACATTTAGCACTTTTTACCACATCTAGTGTGAGGGCGCGTGTTTCCATACCAACACACCATCCTCATCTTCTTATTCTTACTCAGTTTTGTCACCTATTCTTTTGGTAGCATGGTCGAGGGTCTAGGAACATGGGTATGGTAATTCTGGTATCAAGTCACGTGGACGGAAATAAAGGTAAAATACTGTGGGAGAAATGAATACACCTAAAGTACTCTAAGAACAAATTTATTAACATGCAATCAATGGGGAAAAGATCTAATATTAATCAAATAACTACCAGGCTCAACTCCTGGGCTTATTGCAGACTCAGTACTTTCTTCTTTACTTATTTTCTTATTTTCTTATTTTCTTATTTCTTTACTCAAGAGTAATTACTCAGATCTTACACTCTTACTGCACACAACATTACTGGTGTTACATGGCCCTACTCACAATACATAGTACATGGCACTCATTGTAGATTACTTTACTCAACATACTCGTTAATAATTAAATCAGCAGATACCTGGGGTCCACTACCCCACATGGGATAATTATTTCCAACTAATTATCCCTAACATACATCTTACAACACTCTCTGTTGACATATACTTCCAAGGAGTAACCCAGGGTAGAACACTGGGGCTCACCACCATTGTTGTGGTCGGTACTAGCCAGACAAATGGCGAGTCTGGGGTCTGGCCCAACAAGGTAGTGGAGCTCATTAATCAGGCCGCATCGGTGCCATCGTCTCATATATGATCCCTGCTGGTTTTCTACTACATCCGGGGCCATTGTTGAACGATGCAAGAATCACAATGGGATCTGGAGAAACATTGGAGCAGCGTCAGGGGAGCTCTCCCTGGCGATGCACGGGTATAAATACCCCTGAGTTGCCAGAGATCGCTACTCATGCAATGACAATAATCACAAACAAACTAACTGTTGCTCATTCAAAGATGACCCTAAGTTGACAAAGGACTGGCGAATTACTTGAGTTGATACACACAGACTAATTCAAGATTGAGCTTCCTAGGAGAAAGTGGAATAACAACGCATTGATAACTGTCTTCACAAAGGCGGGACTCTGGGAGAGAAACACAAGTGTAGCGTCTTTGGGGAAAAACACGTCTTCTCAGGGGTCGCTAACTCACTCATGTTTTGGGGTGGTGGAGTTTAATAAGAATCATTAGTTAAATAGATCAGCAGTCAACGTGACCATGACACTAGCGCCAAATGTAGCGCTTTTCATTGGAAGGGGATTTTCAGTGCTATTTATTACAACGTAACACAAGTTTAATCGAAATTGAATAAAAATAAAGAAAAACAAATCTTTTATAGACCTATGATTAACTCTTCACATGCCCAATACGGGTGATTCCATGAGATATTAGCCACATGTCGAGGACGAGTAGGTCCACACGACGGTAACAGTACCGACATTTGACGTTTCCAACACTGGATGCAATAATGTCGGTGAAGTGTGGCTTAAAAAGAAATGAAAAGTGATGTACTACCTATGAATTACCTATTGATGCTGTCAAGAAAATTGGCACCATGGAAGCATACTGAAGCTCTTCAGCAGCACAGGGTCAACTTGTTCGTGACCAAGCTATCTGCACTACTGCTGATATGGACGAGGAATGGGATACTTTTGATCTGGAGTAATCGTGGTGAGTAATTACTTAGTGTTGTACGAAAATCATTTGAACCTTTTATTTGTTGAATAAGCCGTTTTAAGCCTATAAAATATCAAACCTAGATTAGACACCTTGAGAATTTTGCTAATTTTAAATCTAGCACTTTTCTAGCACTTTTTACGTATCAGTTTAGAGCGCGGAAATCTGATTGGCAGCTCTGCTTAGTGTTATCACCAGGGTTGCCAGATGGCCGTTTCCACGGCCAAATTTCTCTAATTAGGCCGTAAAAAACTTAGCCTGGCCGTGAAAAAAACGGGTGGTCACGGCCAAACTATTTGGCCGTATTTTGGCCAAATTTTGTAAAATACGTATTAATTCCTCATCTAGTGGAATTTGAAGAAAAGTCTAGCAGATTTTCGAATTTCACAATGAAAATGCTGACTCAGTACCTCACCTTGTCATGACCTCACCTAATCAGTGACCTCACCTCTTCACATGTTTACGTGACCTACTGAGCTGACTGATCTTTCTAGTTACTACCTTAGTTGTTAGTTCTCATATTTGAGTTGTTCAGGCTGAACCTGTCCAGCATATGGGTTAAGCTTCAGAGCTTACAAAGCCATCTGAGTTACTTTCTGAAATTCCGAGTGCTAGTGTAGTGTACTGTAGGTGGCCAGTTGTCAATTCTCTTTAGTTGTCTATTTTCTCTTTGTCTGGGCACTGTATAATATGGACATGAAGTAGTACCTTAAGCTGTGTATTCTTATATTACTCTATTAATTATGTATAGTAAAGTATTACAGAGCATGTATTAATCCTATGTAATATTTCCATTTATTATGCACCATGTTATGTATATGTATTATCATATTTACATATGTATTCAGCTTGTGAACGCTGGCAACTGTGCATACCAGCGCGGAGTGATAGAGGGAGTTGAGATCGCTAGTCCTTATGGCGTGGAAGCCAGTCTACTTGTTCCTCTGTAATTGTCTCCCGTACGAGAATAAGAACCTATTTTCAAGATAACAAGTGTTTACATATACCCACAGTAGTGTAGAACATTTTGGGGATATCAAAGACAAACATAGATGGCGCAGTGAGATTTCTCAGTGAGATACAGAGTGAATTTAGCCTTCCCGCCGGACTGTGGTTAATGGCGTCTCGTCTTCAGCTTCGCCAAGGATTTACAGCAAGACTACAAGCCTCAGGACTTACAGTGTTGTGAAGTGCTATGCTGTGTAAAGTTCTGTGCTGTGAAGTGAAGTGTTCTGTGAAGTGCTGTGTTGCATGTTTTAATTAGAATTGTCTGGCAAACTGCAGTCAGATGACTGAGGGAGCAGTACATCCCCTCCTGCCTATGGTCATTGGGTAACTGAGCAGCACACAGTAAGACAACTTCAGTTCCGTTGCGACTTGCGCCGAGCTGCCTCTACGTCTGGCAGCGCGCCAAGCCTCCCGGCAACGAGCCATACACACACACCCACTCACAGGCCCACTTTATATTAAATTCTTGTGTATTGCTTTAAACTTCTGTAATTCTGTGCATAGATTACGAGGGGTTGACCCAGTCTCTTGCACGGATAGAGTACAGAAGCTGTCAGCATGTCTCACAGGGATCAAAATGATACCCTGGACGATGGGGTTATGAGTTTAAGTTTGAGAGATCTCTCCCCACCCATACTCAGGCCCCACGCTCCCCACAGTGACAACGCCCAATCACCCACAGAATCTCCTAGTTCGTCACGAGCAAGCTCTCCTGTGGTGCCTGCGTCCAATGTTCTCCTTCAACTGATTAGGTGGATGGAAACTTCTCGACGCCAGGACTATGTTGCAAGGAGAGAAGAGGAAGAAATTCGGTACAGAGAGTCTGAAAGATGACGCCACGAAGATGAACGAAGACGCAGAGAACTAGAAGATATACGTAGAAGTGAGGATGACCTGAGAAAAAGAGAGAATCAAGTCAGATTTGAAGCCTTGATTTCCCTGTTAGCCTCCCCACAACGATCTACTCTACAAGATTCTTCTGCTACTACTAATGCTGATACGACTAGAGGTACTGGTACCTCATCTCCCAGAGTCGGTTCAACAATTCCTCAAAAGGCTGCAGCACAAACGCCTCCCTCTCTGAAGTCTGACGCTTCTTATCAGATATTTCGGGAATGGCGTCGATGTTGGCAAGACTATGCAACAATGGTTGACCTGTCAAGTTTACCACAGCCTAAACAGATGATACAGCTTCGTATGTGCTTGTCCTTGGAGACACAACGTACTCTCGAGCAAACACTTCAAGTGCCTCCTATGACAATTCTGACTGTAGAGGCCGTGCTTGACAAGTTACAGGAACATGTTAAGGGACAGCGCAACGAAGCACTTAGAAGAAGAGAACTCCTCCAATGTAAGCAGCTTGATGGAGAATCTTTTGATGCATTTTTTGTAAGACTGAAAAGATGTTCAGAGGAAGTTGATGTTTGTCCTGGAAATTCTCAAGTTTGTGAAGATACACAACTCAAGACAATCATTTTAACGGGTATTCGAGATGAAGAGCTAGTTCAGCGTCTCATTTCACTTGACCCCACTTCCTTCCTTCAAGATGTTGTTACAATATGTCGAGCGTACGAGACCGCCAGGTGTGCGACTTCAGCTTTACGCTCACAACCTGACCAGGTGAGGGCGGTGTCTTCCTACAGAAAGGGTAAGAAGCAGCAAGGTAACCCCACCCCTCACCCTCCAGCTACACCTTCTATACTGCCAGATCTGGGGTCACTAAATTTAAGGGGATAACTTAACTCTAAACTTAATTTCTAAGGGTCGCTGCCACCAGACCCCCTCTGGACAGCATGTAGCTCGTTAGGTAGCGGGCAGAGTGGACTAGGCATTGGGTTAGGTTTTCCATTGATCAGATCGATAAGGGTAAAGAAGGGTGAAACCATAACATGTCTTCATTGATTTATTTCTTATAAAACACACTGGTAAAAACACATACAACCACACTGTGGACCATAATTCCAAGGCCTGTCCCAGGGTATAGCACTGGCGCCTCTAACAACTGTTGTTGTGGTCGGTTACACTCCGACCCGAGATGGGTCTGGGGTCATCGGCCCACGAGGTAGAGTAGTGCCGATTAATCATGACGAATCAGCGCCATCACTCCTATATTGACCACTGCTGGGTATCCACCGGCTCCGAGCGACCGGTGGGTTTCAATTAAGCCCACCCTCGATCTGGAGACAAACGTGAATCAGCGTCAGGGAACCGAGAAACATGACAACACCAACCAACTCTCTTGTCTAGACGACAGACGTATTTACGTTATATTACTTCTACACTGGGTGAATGACAATTCAACTGTTAAATCATGAACACTGGTGAACACTGATAATCACTACAATTGACTGAATTAACTGAATGGCTAGGAAACAACATACCTGGAGACAAACGTGAATCAGCGTCAGGGAACGCTGATGCCTCGCCATCTCGAGCTTATATACCCCTGAGTTGCCAGTGATCGCTACTCAGGCAATGACAATAATTACAAACAAACTAACTGTTACTCATTCAAAGATGACCCTCAGTTGACAAAGGTCTGGCAAATTACTTGGGTTGATTAAAACAGACTAATTCAAGGTTGCGTTGGCCAGTAGAGAGTGCAATAAACGTAGTGACAACTGTGTTTGAAGGCGGGGCTTACTGAGAGTGATCCTGAGGGTAAAACGCTCCTGAGATTCTACAAGCGCGGTGGATTTGAATACTATGTAGCGTAATATGAATTAAACGGGTTTTTAGGAATGGCAATGAGTTGCGCAGTACATAGCCTTCCCCTTCCAAGGATTCATATTATGCGAAATAATAGGCAAAAGCACTAACGCGGTAGTGCACATACATTCGACATATCTTAACAGTTCGTGATTACAGTACCTTAATACATAAAACAAAACTTAAGGAGACTTAAACGTTTCATACTCGAGTCTCCGCTACCTATACCTGCAACAACTTATCAATTCTTATTTCCGTACAATATAGTATGGGGAACATTCCCCTTTCAGTTCATCAGCATAATACCTCAACATATTTTGGCACTAACACATAAACAGTGCCTCTGACATTACATCTACCACAAAAGTTCTCTGCATAAAATTACATATCCTAAGGAATTTAAATTCTTGTCTATGAATGGGGAATTAGTTACATCAGACACTTCCTCAGATTACTACTTCCTTTCAATAATAATTCACCTTTTCAACACAAAACCATGGTTCTAGACATACACATTGGGGTTCATAACACAAAACCCGTATTTTCTATCTCACAGTTCAAAAGAACTGGTATTTGAAAGTCGGGGTGACTCCCTCACCCGGAGCGAGTCAACAACCCAAACAAAACTTCCGACACACATAAACTGAGATTTTTTCTTTCGACAACATAGGCAGCCACTGGATCTCCGGACTTCAGTTCATAAGAACTGGGACTTATAATGTTAGGGTGACTTCAGTACGACTGACGAAGTCAACAACCCAAAAAAAAATTCTGAGACACATAACTGAGATTTTTCCTTTCGACAACATAGGCAGCAACTGGATTTCCGGACTTCAGTTCATAAGAACTGGGATTTATAATATTAGGGTGACTTCAGTACGACTGACGAAGTCAACAACCCAAAAAAAAAATTCTGACACACATAAACTGAGATTTTTTTTTTTTCTTTCGACAACATAGGCAGCAACTGGATTTCCGGACTTCAGTTCATAAGAACTGGGATTTATAATATTAGGGTGACTTCAGTACGACTGACGAAGTCAACAACCCAAAAAAAAAAATCTGACACATAACTGAGTCACGCTCACAAAAAAAAATTAGTGGTAATATGGTAATACTTTACGAGACTGTCCCTTCGGTACTCAACAAGTATTGAATGACTTTGCAATTGCCATGATTTTAACACTTATTACTTCACAATGTACTCTGTTGTACTCACACTTGGGAGTCCTTACATGTATTTTCTACAATAACTTTTCAAAGATTGCATTCTTTCACAGATGTCCATATCACCACATAGTCCTCAACCCCTCAACGCAATTGCTGAAATTATACATGTATTAGCTCTCATCTAAACATAAAACACACTTACTGACCATGCCAGTCAGTCTGCACTGCTAGAACTAATTCCCTTTGCACTAAAAATCATACGAATAGAAACAATACAAAAAATACAAAACACTCAGGTACCTAACACAACACAGGTTATACAAATAACTTCACTTGCCCAATTCTGACCTCAGCTTATAACTAAAACACTTCCAATTAAAATTAAGACAACTACACCCATACTATGTCAATTACAAATAACACTGTTACATAACCTTAATATAATTATGGCCTTCCGGTATACTCAGAAATCGACACTGTCCACAACACTCGTAACACGGCACATGATCAATGTCCCTCATTGTCTGTAAATAACAAGGCATTAACTCGAGTGATCACACAATTGCTATGGTACCAGTGCAGAAAGGCACCCAAAAAAAATTTGCCTTGGCATACAACCAACACTTTTCTGAGATTTCACAAAAGACTGCAAAAAAAAATTAGGTAGCTAACCTCTGTTTTCAGACATTTTCAGACACTTTTCAATACATTTTACTGTACACTTTACTTTAAAACAGATTTCTAATTTTTCTCGAGGCAATTGTTCTAACCTAACTTCGTGTAAGGTATTTGCCGCGTATTTGCCACGAACTGTTTTTAACATCTCCGTAACCTCAAAAAAAATTTTGCACAGAATTACACTATACTGTACACTGGAAAATCATTTCCATTACAAGATTATTAGCCCTCTGAAATATTCATTAGCCACAGTGACATGGTTAGGTAGATGCACGGAGAAATGGTTATTACAGCTCACATTTCCACCTGTGTAAGGGGGCGGGTTTTTTTTTTTTTTTTCAACACCTACACCACCCTTACCTTATTTCTCTATTATTGTTCTTTTTCTGCAACTTAAATCACAGCTTCAATTCCCTCGGATTTGATCAATGATTAAAAACCATCCCACCGCTATAGCCACCAATTTATACTGCCAGATCTGGGGTCACTAAATTTAAGGGGATAACTTAACTCTAAACTTAATTTCTAAGGGTCGCTGCCACCAGACCCCCTCTGGACAGCATGTAGCTCGTTAGGTAGCGGGCAGAGTGGACTAGGCATTGGGTTAGGTTTTCCATTGATCAGATCGATAAGGGTAAAGAAGGGTGAAACCATAACATGTCTTCATTGATTTATTTCTTATAAAACACACTGGTAAAAACACATACAACCACACTGTGGACCATAATTCCAAGGCCTGTCCCAGGGTATAGCACTGGCGCCTCTAACAACTGTTGTTGTGGTCGGTTACACTCCGACCCGAGATGGGTCTGGGGTCATCGGCCCACGAGGTAGAGTAGTGCCGATTAATCATGACGAATCAGCGCCATCACTCCTATATTGACCACTGCTGGGTATCCACCGGCTCCGAGCGACCGGTGGGTTTCAATTAAGCCCACCCTCGATCTGGAGACAAACGTGAATCAGCGTCAGGGAACCGAGAAACATGACAACACCAACCAACTCTCTTGTCTAGACGACAGACGTATTTACGTTATATTACTTCTACACTGGGTGAATGACAATTCAACTGTTAAATCATGAACACTGGTGAACACTGATAATCACTACAATTGACTGAATTAACTGAATGGCTAGGAAACAACATACCTGGAGACAAACGTGAATCAGCGTCAGGGAACGCTGATGCCTCGCTATCTCGAGCTTATATACCCCTGAGTTGCCAGTGATCGCTACTCAGGCAATGACAATAATTACAAACAAACTAACTGTTACTCATTCAAAGATGACCCTCAGTTGACAAAGGTCTGGCAAATTACTTGGGTTGATTAAAACAGACTAATTCAAGGTTGCGTTGGCCAGTAGAGAGTGCAATAAACGTAGTGACAACTGTGTTTGAAGGCGGGGCTTACTGAGAGTGATCCTGAGGGTAAAACGCTCCTGAGATTCTACAAGCGCGGTGGATTTGAATATTATGTAGCGTAATATGAATTAAACGGGTTTTTAGGAATGGCAATGAGTTGCGCAGTACACTTCAGCAGCAGCTTTGTGTAACAGCTGCGCGAGACAGCATGATGCCTCCCAGTGCCCAGCTGCTCAAAGCGTGTGCAGAAGTTGCGACCGTCAGGGTCACTGGACCTACACAGTCAAGTGCCCTGCTAGTAAAGTTCAGTGCAGACTTTGCGGTCGTGTGGGCCATTATGACAAATGTTGTCGTAAGAAGACACAGAAAGGACACCACCAAGGATCCAAGAAGTCATCCTCAGGTAGTGCTGGCATGCCCCCTCCTTCTGGCAAGCATCAAGGCGCTTTGCCCAGTCGTTCCTGCCGTCGTGTACATTGTTCCACAGACACGACGCCCCAGCACATCAGTGTCGTCATTTCTCAAGGTAACTTATCATCCAGTCTTCAGATGTTACCTGACACGGGTGCTGACGTCTCAGTAATTGGTCCACAACACTTAGCAAGTTTGGGAATACCCCGGAGCAACCTACAGCCCCCTCCTCAGACAACGAAACTGACAGCTGATGGTTCCAAGATGGCTCCAGCTTTGGGATCTTTCTGGGCTACTCTTACCTTTGGTAAGCAGTCTTGCTCAGCCCGGATTGATGTTCATGATGGGATCCCGACTCCGCTTTTATCATATGGCCATTGTCAAGAGTTGGCCATTATTTCCAAGGAATTCCCCAAACCTATTTTAAAGGTCACCCATGTCAACAGGTTGAAGGAGCTCCCTATCTCTACTAACACGTCCCCTTCTGATGCAAGAGCTTACCTTCTCAAGGAGTTTGCTGACGTGTTGGTTACGAAGAAATCTTTAGGATCCACACCACTCAAGCCGATGGTGTGTCCACCTATGAAGATTCATCTTAAGGATGGTGCCACACCTTTCGCCATCCACACCCCTCGTTTGATTCCTCACGCCTACAAGGAGCTAGTTAGACAAGAGCTTGACTCCATGGTTGCTCAGGGAATCATCAAGCCGGTCGGAGACGAACCTTCACCTTGGTGCCACCCTCTCGTCCCCGTCGCCAAACCTCGTGGTGGAGTACGGATCACCACCGATCTATCAAAACTTAACCAGCAAGTTTCCCGTCCAGCCCAACCTTCACCCACACCCTTCGTAGCTGTTCGAAATGTGGACCTGAAGGCGAAGTTTTTTACAACGATGGACGCCTTATGTGGTTATTGGCAGATCGAGTTGGCCGAAGAAGACCAGCATTTGACTACATTCATCACACCATATGGAAGATATCAGTATTGCAGAGGCCCCATGGGATTTGCCGCTACGGGCGATGCATTCTGTCAACGTGGTGACGCGGCCCTTCAAGGAGTCACGAATTGTGTCAAGGTGGTTGATGATATTTTACTCCATGACAAAGACTACTGTGCCCACCTCTCCCGAATATATGAAGTTCTCACCAGATGTCGAAAGTACGGGATTACCCTCAACGTTGACAAGTTTGTAGTCGCCGCACCATCAGTGAACTTCTGTGGGTACACTCTCTCAGCATCAGGTATCACAGCTGAGCCCGGAGAAATTAAGTGGAATCAAGGATTTTCCAACCCCTGCCAACCTGACAGACCTCCGTTCTTTTTTGGGTCTGGTCAATCAGCTGGCTGAATTCACACCTGACATCTCCGCCGCAGCCCAGCCGTTATGCCCCCTGCTGAGCCCCAGGAGGACATTCCTGTGGACCCAGATAATCAAGAGGCCTTCCAGCGAGTCAAGCAGGCCCTCTTAAGTCCACCTGTCCTCGCCTGTTACGACCCAGCCCTACCCACCGTCCTCCAAACTCTATGGCGTTGGTTACGCCCTTCTGCAGGACCATGGCGATGGACAACTCCGCTTAATTCAGTGTGGATCCTGGTTCCTGACGGACGCCGAGACCCGATATGCCACGATTGAGCTGGAAATGTTGGCTGTTGTCAGGGCGATGGCGAAGTGCCGCTTCTACCTGATTACCCATTATCACTCACTACTCTTTGGGTGCAGTAGAGAATCCTCGCCTTCAACGTTAGAAAGAGAAGCTCTCGCCTTATCTCTTCACGGCTGTGTGGTGTGCGGGTAAACTGCTGTGCATCCCGGATGCCCTGTCAGTCGCCCCACCCCAGAGGACGAGATGTTGTGTTCTACAGCTGCCGCATCCCTCAAGTTAGTAATCTCATTGAAGGCCGTCTTCACATCAGAAGAGTCTACAGCACCGGATGCAGACAAGACCCTTGAAGATCTCCGCACCGCAGCCCGGGGCCGACCCTTCCTATATCCAGCTCGTCGACTGTGTGTCCCAGGGAATTCCATCTAACCGATACGACCTTCATGAATCACTACTCCCGTACTGGAAGATACGCGAGGACCTCTATTGTGACGGAGACCTCGTCTTGTATGGCCCACGAGTAGTCATTCCTGCTGCCCTACGCCGCCGTACCTTGACCCGCCTTCACGACAGCCATCGAGGAGTGGCGGCCACCAAGCGACGGGCGAAGCAAACTGTATTTTGGCCCAGAATCGACGCGGACATTGCAAGTACCGTCCGTGCCTGTGTGCCTTACCAGATTCTGCAACCCAGCCAGCAACAGGAACCTTTAATGTGCGACGATAACCCTTCAAGACCCTTCGAGTCTGTGTCGGCCGACTTCTTTGCAGTGGCAGGGAAGTCCTTCCTCGTCATGGCCGACGGATTGTCTGGATGGCCTGTTGTCGTCCCCTGTGGTAGTGATACAACGGCTACTGCTACCATCCGGAATTTCAGACATTACTTCAGAGAAGTTGGTGTTCCCCTCCGCCTCAGGACTGATGGAGGACCCCAGTTCACCAGCCACGAATTCCGGGACTTCATGAACCGTTGGGGAGTCCGTCATGTCGTGACCTCGCCCCACTACCCCCAGGCGAATGGACACGCTGAAGCCGCAGTCAAGACTGTTAAACACCTGATCCTTAAGGTGACACCCTCAGGAAATATCGACTGCGAGGATTTCGATCGAGGTTTGTTAGAGTTACGCAACACCCCGAACTTCACCGGACGTTCCCCAGCCCAGGTTCTATTTGGACATCATCTCAGGTCTTGTGTTCCTGCCCACCCGAAGTCTTTTTCTCAAGAATGGCAAGCCAAGACTGAAGAATGTGACCGCCGTGCAGCAGAACGAACCGCAGATGTCACTGATCGGTACGACTGTCATGCCCGCCCCCTTCCCAGGTTGTGTATCGGCCAGCAGGTAAGGATTCAAGATCCGGTATCTCACTGCTGGGACAAGGTGGGGTTGTCATGGGTATTGGCCGGTCCAGGGACTACCAAGTGCATTTTCCTAGTGGTAGAGTATGGTGGAGGAACGGTCGTTTCCTCCGACCTGTGGAGCTGCCTAGTGTTAACCCTTCCCCGGTAGAGACCCCTAATGTTGATGTCTTTACAGTAAATCCATCTCCACCTTGTGTTTCTGCCCCGGTACTCCGCAGGTCCGAGCGACTCAGAAACAAAAGGTCCGCTCAAGATGAAACTATGAGCGTATAGGGGGGAGGGAGGTGTATAATATGGACACGAAGTTGTACCTTAAGCTGTGTATTCTTATATTACTCTATTAATTATGTATAGTAAAGTATTACAGAACATGTATTAATCCTATGTAATATTTCCATTTATTATGCACCATATTATGTATATGTATTGTGAGGGGGCGCATTCTCGAGCTGCCACTAATGTGAGGGGGCGGGTTCTTGGTCTGTCACCAATGTGAGGGGGCCTGACTCCCCCTCTGTTTCTACACCACCCTCATCTTATCTACTTCTCTTAGGTCTTACTCTACTCAGTTCCGTCACCTATTCTTGGGTAGCATGGGCGAGGGTCTAGGCACGTGAGTATGGTAATTTTGGTATCAGGTCACTTGGATGGAAATAAAGGTAAAATACTGTGGGAGAAATGAATACTCCTAAATTCTCAAAGACCAAGTTTATTAATATAAAATCAAAGGGGAAAATAGATGTTATAACACTCTCTGTGGACATATACTTCCAAGGAGTAACCCAGGGGAGAACACTAGGGCTCGCGGCCTTTGTTATTGTGGAGTAGCCAGACACATGGCGGGTCTGGGGTCTGGCCCAACGAAGCCTTGGGGCACATTAATCCGGCCGCATCGGTGCCATCTTCTCGTATATGATCCCGGCTGGACATCTAATACATCCGAGGCCGTTGTTGGATGGTAGAGCGATTCAAGAATCACAATGGGATCGGGAGACAAACGGGAATCAGCGTCAGGGGACCTGGATGGATGAAGGGACGGGCACTTACTAACTGTGACAACAACATCACGTTTCAGGGGACGTTAAAGACGTAAATATGACTTCACTCAGAGCATATCAACTACGTTACTGTAACACTTGCACAATCAACTATTAATTGGGTCAAACCACTTAAAGAAGGGCAAATCACAACACAGCGTGGATGGCCTACCTGTATGGATGAAGGGACGGGCACTTACTAACGGTGAAATGCCCGCGGCGCCCTCACTCAAAACAGGCCAGGGAGTCCAGCTACTCCTATTCCGATGAATTAATTTACTGTACACTCTGACGTTGAAACTGAGACTATGAACTCATTTTCATTCTCTATTATTATCTCAACTAACAATGCTCTGACTCAGCTATCGAAAGCAAAATTAAATTGATTACAAAGTGTTGGTGTAACGGGCCGAGTTTTCTCTTTTCAATAATTTACCATCCAGCTACTCTTTTCTGTTAGTATTCTATTTACTCGTATACTTATTTGTTCTATGTAGCCTTCTTCCAATGAGTACCCTGTTTTATATACTTATTCTTCTTCCAATCTTTACTTATATATATTTATTCTTACTTATATTCTTATATGTTCTTTATCTCTCTATCTTATATTCTTATATAAGTAACTCTTATGCTTCTCTACTGTTTTCCAAGTCAATGTTCTTCCTTTTCATTTCTTTTCATAGATTATATTCTCAGTTTCAATGTTCTTACCTTTCTGAAGTATACTTTGCTTTATGTCTATTCTTATACATGGGTTAGTCTGGGGAACCATGTTTTTCTTAGTACAACACTTTTTATACTTACAAAGGGTAGCTGCCACCACCCAGACTTTTCATTATAACATAACTCATGGAAGGGTTTTGGGTAGTGTGGTAGATGTATAGGCACGTGAGTAAGTATTATTTTCTGGGAACCAATGTTTAGAAGGAGTAGAGTGGTGATACTCAGATTACTAATTCAATATTTATTAACACAGTGAGTGGAGAAGATGTATCTTAGATTCACTCAGGCAAAACAACTGCAATTTGTTTCTTAAGTCATCAAACACTTCAAGAACTTATTACCTCATTAAACACCTCCAAATATTCCTTACTTTATTGGACATTGTTGTAGTATTTCTGTGACAAGTAAGATTTAGAAATGCTCGCACACTGTCAATAACCCTGGACCCGCAGGTCTTACTTTAACAAGGAACAAATTACCTTCTCAATTCGTGGTTAGAACCTCATACTCTCAAGTTATTATTTCATGGGTACGACAGATGAATACATAACACACTGCGCAATTCCACAATTAGTAACATACCATAATTCTTATCACTTCACAAGGAACCACCTGGTACCTTGAACTCTCATTCAGGGGTTCAATACTTAACCTGGGATGACTATATTTCTGCTAGTCATTGTTAGGTTCTGAATAATAAGTTCTATATACAGGAGAGAACACAAACACCTGTATAGTTTTGTAGGTTCGGTTTACTGGATAAGAGTATGTACACAAAGGAGAGCAGCGGTCTCCCTTACCTAGGCTCCTTGTCAACTGCTATAGGCGACGTATGGCAAGTGATACATTAGCAGCTTCCATACGTCGCCAGGCACATTAATTAAGCATGTGGGATATGGTAATAACATTGCCACACGCTGCTAGCTAGGCTGAATAAATAATACATAAATGGAGCACATACATAATATACATACATGATATATAATCCAGCATACATAATATACATACACCTCCCTCCCCCCTATACGCTCATAGCAAAGTCTTGAGCGGACCTTTTCTTTTGGATCCGTTCTGAGCGTCGAGGGACTTCATCACTGGGAAGGGTATGGGACTCAACACTGGTGGCGGGGCCAGCAGAAGGCATTGTTACGGGTCGGAGAAAACGGCGGTTCCTCCACCACACACGACCACTGGGTAACCGCACCTGGTAGTCCCGTGACCTGCCGAGACCCATGACTACGCCTACTTTGTCCCAACGTAGGGAGGTCGGGTCCTGAACACGGACTTGGGTGCCGACACTCAACCTGGGGAGAGAACGGGCGTGGTCATTGTAGCGGGCGACGACGTCCTGAACACGTTCGGCGGCTCGGCGATCACAATCCTCTGTCTTGGCCTGCCACTCCTTGGAGAAGGATTGAGGGTGAGCAGGGACACAAGAACGAAGGGGGCGTCCATACAAAACCTGGGCAGGGGAGCGTCCGGTGTAGTTAGGTGTGTTGCGGAGTTCAAGAAGACCCCTGTCGAAGGCCTCGCAGTCAATGTTCCCAGAAGGGGCCACCTTAAGGATGAGGTGCTTCAGGGATTTGACAGCAGCCTCAGCGTGGCCGTTGGACTGCGGGTAATGGGGCGATGACAACACATGCCGGACTCCCCATCGGTCAAGGAACACAGCAAAGTCCCGGCTTGTAAACTGAGGCCCTCCGTCGGTTCGCAGGCGTACAGGAACGCCCACGTCACGGAAGTAGTGGCGGAACTTGCTGATGGTGGCGGCAGACGTCGTGTCATTACCGCACTTGATGACAACCGGCCAACCAGAGAGACGGTCGACGATAACGAGGAAGGACTTTCCTGACACACAGAAAAAGTCGGCCGACACAGACTCAAAGGGGCGGGTGGGGTTGTCGTCACTCATGAAGGGTTCCTGCTGCTGGCTGGGTTGTAATACTTGGCAGGGCTCACACGCACGGACAACATTGGAGATGTCGGAGTTGATGCCGGGCCAGAACACAGTCTGTCGTGCACGTCGTTTGGTGGCCTCAGCTCCACGGTGACTGTCGTGAAGGCGGGCCAAGGCGTGGGGACGTGATGCAGCAGGGACAACTACACGTGCTCCGTACAGAACAAGGTCTCCGTCGCAGTAGAGTTCATCGCGGAGTTTCCAATACGGGAGCAGGGTGTTGTGAAGATCGTAGCGGTTGCTAGGAAATCCATTCCTCACACACTCGACAAGTCGGACGTAGGAAGGGTCATCTCGGGCCGCTGTTCGAAGGTCCTCCATTGCCTTGTCGTCATCTGGTGACAGGTCCGAACGAAGGGATTGGACGGCATGGAGAGTGACCACAGTCCTGACGGAAAGAGCGAGGTCGGCGTCGAGTACATGGTCTTCTGGAGTAGGGCGGCTGACAGGAGAGCGGGATAAGGCATCAGGGATGCAGAGCTCCTTACCAGCACGCCACACTGCAGTGAAGATGTACGCCGAGAGTTTCTCTTTCAGACGCTGGAGGCGAGGGTTCTCAACGGCGTCTAGCGTGTAGTGGTTGAGGATCGGGACAAGCGGGCGATGGTCGGTCACTAGGTGAAAGTATTGCAGGCCTATGAGGTAAAACCTGCACTTGGACATCGCCCAAACCGCAGCCAACAGCTCCAACTCAATAGTGGCGTAGCGCGTCTCAGTGTCAGAGAGGAAACGCGAGCCACACTGGACGAGCCGGAACTGCCCTCCACCATGATCCTGCAGTAGGGCGTATCCCACGCCATACAAGCGTGAGGCATCTGTCTGCAGAACTGTCGGCAAGGCTGGGTCAAACGTGGCGAGGACAGGTGGACGAGACAGGGCCTGTTTCACTTGCTGGAAGGCCTTGTCGTGGTCGGGGGTCCACAGGAATGTCCTCTTGGGGCTCATCAGGGGGCGAAGTGGTTGAGCAGCTGCGGAGATGTCCGACGAAAACTCTGCTAACTGGTTGACGAGACCGATGAAGGACCTCAAGTCGGTCAGGTTCGCAGGGGTGGGAAAATCCGTAATGGCGCGGACCTTTTCCGGGTCAGCTGCGATACCATTCCCTGAGAGGGTGTACCCACAAAAGTCAACTGAAGAACTGGCCAGAACAAACTTGTCGGCATTTAGGGTAATGCCGTGCTTCCGGCACCTGTTGAGTACCTCGTAGATACGGCAGAGGTGATCCATATAATCCTCGTCGTACACGAGTATGTCGTCGACCACTTTCACGCAGTTTGCCAGACCTTGTAGAGCCATATCACCTCGAAGACAGAAAGCGTCTCCTGTAGCGGCGAATCCCATGGGGCCACGGCAATAACTGTAACGTCCATGCGGGGTGATGAAAGTTGTGAGTGGTCGGTCTTCTTCGGCAAGCTCTATCTGCCAGTATCCACACAGGGCGTCCATCGTCGTGAAGAAGCGCGCCTTCGGGTTCACACTGCGTATAGCTGCAAAGGGCGTGGGAGAAGGGTGCGCAGGACGAGACACCTGGTTGTTGAGCTTGGAAAGGTCAGTGGTGATCCGAACACCACCTTTAGGTTTTGCGACGACAACCATCGGGTGACACCATGGAGACGGGTCATCGCCGGTTGGTACAATAATTTCTTGGGCGACCATGGAGTCCAGCTCGTTTTTGACCGCCTCGCGGAAGGCCAGGGGAACCAGTCGAGGGGTGTAAATAGCGAATGGCTTCGCGTCGTCCCTCAGGTGGATCCTCATGGGGGGACCTGCCATCTTCTTGAGAGGCTTGGATTCCAGAGCGGACTTGGTCACCAGAACGTCGCTGAATTCCTTCAGGAAGTACTTCCGAGCATCCGAAGGAGAGGTGTCACTGGCAAGAGGCAGGGGTAGGGCGGCAGCAGGGTCGTTGCTGCTCCCTTTTTGCACCCTGTTGGCGTGTTTTACCTCAAGAATAGGTTTGGGGAAGTCCTGGGAGATGATGGCCAACTCCTGACAATGTCTGTAGGACAGCAAAGGAGTCTGGACACCGTTATGCACATCAATCCAGGCTTGACACGACCTGTTGCCAAAGGTGACTTGTGCTTGGAGTGAACCTAGGGCCGGGGTCATCTGTGAACCATCTGCCATAAAGCGGAGATCCTTGGGGGGCAGTCCTAGATCACTTGGAGAGAGCCCCAAGCATTGCAAATGCTGGGGACCGATGACTGTAGCATCAGCGCCGGTGTCGGGCAACATCTGAAGACGGGATGACACACTGCGGTAGGTCACAATGACACTGATGTACTGGGGAACTTTGGTCCTGGGACGCTGGGGGGAGCACACATTCCTAATGTGGCTCGAGCGTTGTCAAGAGTCGTCGTACCTCTGATTGGAAGACTGTGGGCGGCCCTCTCTGGTGGAGGGGGGCTGAAGCTTCCGCCGACGCGGTCCCTTGGGTATGTTGGAAGGGCAACACTTGTCATAGTGGCCCAGACGACCGCACACATTGCACTGGGCGCGTTTGGCTGGGCACCGTACTGTGAGTGACCAGTGGCCCTTACGGTCACAACTGTTGCAGGTAGACTGAGCAGCTGGACACACCTGTGTTCCGTGCTGCTTACCACAGTTGTTGCAAAATAAACCGGGCGTGGACGTGGTGGGCGAAGGCGTAGGAACAGACTTCTTGTCCTTCTTGTACCGGGACACAGCGCGTACAGCTGTGGGGGGAGCGCGGATGGCAGAGGTGGCACACCTGGCAGCCTCATAGGAGCGACATATCGTCAACACATCCTTAAGAGAAGAGGAAGAGTCGAGGGAGGTGAGGCGTTGGACAAGTTCCTCGTCCTTAACACCCATCAGGATCACCTGCCTCAACTGGGTCTCCTCGCACTGCTGGTGGTGGCCTGGACATATATCTACCTCTTCCGAGGCTCTCTTAAGACGCACGTAAAAGGCATCAAAAGACTCACCCTCCAACTGTCTGCAGCTAAACAATTCCCTCCTGCGCAGAGCTTCATTCTGCTGTCCTTTGATGTGCCGTTGTAGAACGTCCAGTACCTCCTCTAAAGACAGCGAAGAGGTTGGGGGTACTTGCAACGTATGTTCCAAGACACGCTGAATTTCCAAGGACAGGCACATACGCAGCTGGATGAGTTGTTTAGGCTGTGACAAACTCTGGAGATCCACCATTGTAGAATAATCAGTCCACCGTCGCCGCCATTCACGAAAAGTCTGGAAAGTCTCATCAGGCTTCAAGATGGGCGGCGTTTGAGCTGCTGCTTTAGGTGGGGCTGGGGGGTGTGAAGGAAGCATGGATGAGGTATCTGAACCAGTCAGTACCGAGGCAGTGTTAGAGCCAGGGGCTTGGTTAACAGTGAGGCGAGATATCAAGGCTTCAAACCGTTCACTGTCTTCCAATCTCCGTTGGTTGTCTCGTTCTGCCTCTGCTTGCCTTCTGTGCTCATCCGCCAAACGTCTGTGGGCTTCATCCTCGCGTTTCTCATCTCTCATAAACTTCAGTAAAGCAATTATCTCTGGAGACAACGCTGAATATTGAGGTGAGGGACTGCGCGATGTGGGGGCTGGAGCGTCGTGGCCGGCCTGGTCATCCATCTCTGCAGGGCTATCACCCGCCTGGCTCATCCAGGCTCTGGGTCCACGGCTACGTAAGGCGTGAGACATAACTACTTCATCTGTGTACTATGTCTTAAATCAGTGTTGACCGGTCAGCCCGTCGTATCAACAAGATTTCAGACAAAAAAATTAATTAAATACACAGATAAGTAGATTATATATATAAAATATATATAAGGAAGCCGCGCGGTCAGCGAGTGTTAGTACATGTATGTGTGTGAGTGAGTGTGTGTCCTGGGCGGGTAGAGCGTCTCGCCCCAGCTGTGAGGGGGGGGGGGTGGAGGCGGCGCTGTGAGGGGGTGGAGGGAGAGGCGCGGCGACTCCCAGTCAGTCTAGTTACCCTCAGGACGCGGTCAGAGACGGGTGCACTGAACTCTACTCCTTACAAATGCCCAGAACGTGCCGTATACCTTGGGAATCCTTTAGAACAAGGTCACACATGAATGGCACGAACACACAATGCACTAAACACTTCACAGAAAATCACTGACACTGCTCAAAGTTGCTAAATTCTTCGAGGAGAGGTGACGCGCGCGGGAGTTGACCCAAGCGAGAGTCCATAACCGGCTTTCCACAAACTTTGCACTATCACTCGTAATTATCCAGTAAGATCGGATCACTGCGCCATGTTAGGTTCTGAATAATAAGTTCTATATACAGGAGAGAACACAAACACCTGTATAGTTTTGTAGGTTCGGTTTACTGGATAAGAGTATGTACACAAAGGAGAGCAGCGGTCTCCCTTACCTAGGCTCCTTGTCAACTGCTATAGGCGACGTATGGCAAGTGATACATTAGCAGCTTCCATACGTCGCCAGGCACATTAATTAAGCATGTGGGATATGGTAATAACATTGCCACACGCTGCTAGCTAGGCTGAATAAATAATACATAAATGGAGCACATACATAATATACATACATGATATATAATCCAGCATACATAATATACATACAGTCATCCCTAAGCATGGATATTAATACGGCTCCATACATATAACCAAGAACAGTAGATAGACCATGTTCATATGACGGAGTCAGTGGGACAGAGTTGTTTACAGGCTCGCACGCTAGGTGCACTCAGGGAGGTTGACTCGTTACACACTGGCAGAGTGGTGAGGGCGCTTCCCGGGGAATCGTGTCCTGGGATTCTAAATGCGCCCCCTTAGAGACAGTCTTCAATAACCATCTTGCCCATAGGTAGCTATCGACCCTCAGGAGAGTGGCTAACACATCCGCGTCTGTAGACGTGGAAGAAGAGTCACGAATGCGTAATAATTAACTTCAACTATACAAAACATACGTCTGGCAACGGTTCAGACGATAGCTAGAGCTCTACTTTACTTGACTTAATTGGCACTGAAGGTACTATGTTGAAACATGATCACTGATATTCACAAAAATGACTAAGTTAAACTGAGTTAATATGGCGGCGTGGAACACACGTGAACATACCTGTAGACGTGGAAGAAGAGTCACGAATGCGTGATTCTCCCTCGTGTAGAGGTATATACGTGCACCTGCTGGGCAGCTTGGGCCTCCATATTCATGCCAGAAAGGTCAATCATACCAACAACAAACCTTCTCTACCATTTTGGATCACCGTATACTTAATTATGAACTCCGGTATTCCTGATCAGGGTAATTTCCTATGTCTATTCATACAATCTAATCAGAGGTTGAGCTTGCCAGGAAAAGGTGGAATATACACGTTGATAACATCAATTCTGCAAGCTCAGGCCTGGAGGCAGACAAGGAGCTATTCACAGGGAGACGTTAGATCTTGGAGATTATACCAGTTGACAGAATAGTTCAGGAAATTAATGACTTTCTTAAATAGATAACTGACACTAATTAAACTATAAACATCAGATTCTCTGATGTCGGGGCGACAAAATGATCTAACTTCAGGCGCGATCAGAAACTCATGGATATTCTTAGGGAACGAAACCGATGGGTATCGTTGGTCCTGGCAGACTCAACACTCACTTACTTGACACTTCTTATTAACAATAAGGACAGTTGAAGCATTCAACACCACTCACAATGGATCTTGAATGTTTCAACTGTAAACAGATATATCTAAGCTGACTCTAAACCAGGGTGTTCTCTCTCACATTCAAATTCATTTTATAGAGAGGTTGGTTTCAGTAAGTCAGAGAAAATGGGATAACGGAGGACTGAGGCGTCTTGAAGTGACGAGAAAACGGACTCCTCAGATGGAGGACTCAAAAATAAAGCAGAGGTACATGTTTTGTGGGCTAGTGAGCGTAATGTGAATCATTTGATTTTGGCGTTAACTGACGTGTACGACCATGGTCGTTACATTGGATGGCAACAGGTCCCAGCATACAGCGTCTACTCCCATAGACCAAGACGGGGGAAACATAGAAAACGAGGGACGTTTCCACTGGGGGACTCGGAAGGTTTTGTGGACGTTTGAGCGTAATATGAATCCTTAAGGTTTTCAGGTTAGCTCTTATCATGACCATTACAGTATTATCATATTTACATGCGTATTCAGCTTGTGAGTGATACAGGGAGTTGAGATCGCTAGTCCTTATGGCGTGGAAGCCAGTTTACCTGTTCCTCTGCATTTGTCTCCTGTACGAGAATAAGAACCTATTTTCAAGATAACAAGTGTTTGCGTATACCATCAGTGGTGTAGAACATTTTGGGGATATCAAAGACAAACACAGAGGCACACAAACGTATGTACATGTAGATATCTCACACTCAGGAATGAGGTAGAATAGAAACTCACAATGCGCTTTCTGTATATATATTGTTGTACAGCGCAGTGCGTAGGAGTGACTAGGTGAGGAGAAGCTTGCTCAGAGGTCCCGTATGGCGAGGAGGTTTCTGAGGAAGCTGGGTGGTGAGGAGCTGTGAGAGATGTTGCTGGTCCGGTAGCCGAGGGTAGAATGAGTTCCCCGGTCAGCCGGGGCCATATTTATGTGATTTAGGAAACTCAAGATATGAGGTGCTCATAGCGCGAGGGCCAATCACGGCGGCCTAAGCGTAAGGTGTGAAACGCTCTCATCCTGAGTTGGAAGTTGAAGGTCGAGAGTAGGTCGGCGATCGTACCCCTACGTCCACTGCATAGACCTAGTCTCTCGGCGTAGCTGGCTGTACGCGAGAGTCAGTGCTCTAACCCTCTCTCACGATGAACGGTTACGAGTTTGATAACGTGGCACGAATACGTCCTGATACGCCGACCTGCCCCAAGAAATTTAACCTCCTAGTTCTCAAGAAGTTCTTTAAAACTAATGAGATCATGGGGGTCACCAAGGTGGAATGACTGAAGCTCCATGGTGACATCAAGATCACCTTCCCCGAGAAGGGTATGCCCGTACAGCTCGCGGAGATCCCAGACATCAACGGCATTCCATTTAAAATGATAGCCTACAAGTGGGACAACCTGAAGCTGGGAGTAATCTCCCACGCTGAAATTGCCCATGTGGACCAAGCAGAGCTGAGTGAGCTCCTCAAGGGGCAACTCCAAGTTGTGAAGAAGCTGTCCGACACCACTGCCCTCATCGGACACCATACAACCTTACCCAAGGAGGCTCAACTGGCGTGGGTAACTGTGCCAGTCAAGCTCTACTGCAGACCGAAATGCTGTTACAAATGCCAGCACTACGGACACACTGTCAACAAGTGTGGGGCGCAGGAGGACACCTGCTCCCTGTGCGGCAGCCCCGGACACCGCTACACTGTCTGCCCCAACACAGTAAAAAAATGCGCTGCCTGCGGCGGCAGACATTCCTCCGCCGATCGGACCTGCCCGAAATGGAAGGAGGAATGCAGGATAGCCAAGGTGCGACTCGACAAGAAACTGAGCTACAAAGAGGCCTTCGGTGCTGTACGCTCCCAAGACAGGAAAAAACCAGTAGAAAAGGTAAACCAAGAAAAGAAAACCCAAGAAAAAAAAACTCAAGAAAAGACACCCGCCACACAGAATCAAGAACACCACTGTGAGGGCGCGTGTTTGCACAGTATCTACACCACCCTCATCTTACTTACTTCTCTTAGTCTTACTCTTACTCGGTTCTGTCACCTATTCTTTTGGTAGCATGGACATTCTTTTGGTAGCATGGTCGAGGGTCTAGGCACATCGGTATGGTAATTCTGGTATCAAGTCACTTGGACGGAAATAAAGGTAATATACCGTGGGAGAAATGAATACACCTAAAGTACTCTAAAAACAAATTTATTAATATGAAATCAAAGGGGAAAAGACATATTATTAATCATATAACAAACAGGTTCAACTCCTGGGCTTATTGCAGACTCAGTACTTTCTTCTTTACTTATTTTCTTATTTCTTTACTCAACAGTAATTACTCAGATCTTACATTCTTACTGCACACAACCTTACTGGTGTTACATTACATGGTATAATAGGACCCGTTCCTTGGCCCTACTCACAATACATAGTACATGGCACTCATTGTAGATTACTTTACTCATATACTCGTTAATACTGACACTAGCATATACAGGGGTCCACTACCCAACATGGGAAAATTATTTCCAACTAATTATCCCTAACATACATGTTGCAACCCTCTCTGTGGACAATACTTCCAAGGAGTAACCCAGGGTAGAACACTTGGGCTCACGACCGTTGCTGTGGTCGGTAGTAGCCAGACACATGGCGAGTCTGGGGTCTGGCCCAATGAGGCCGTGGGGCACATTAATCAGGCCGCATCGGTGCCATCTTCTCATATATGATCCCTGCTGGGTTTCTACTACATCCGGGGCGGTTGTTGAACAATGCAAGAATCACAATGGGATCTGAAGAAACATTGGAGCAGGGTTAGGGAACGGACTGGGAAGCATGACAACACAAACAACTCTCTTGTCTAGATGACAGACATATTTACGTTATATTACTTCTTACACTGGGTGAATGACCATTCAACTGTTAAAGCATGAACACTGATGAACACTGGTATTCACTACAATTGACTGAAGTAACTGAATGGCTACACATAAACATACCTGGAGAAACATTGGAGCAGTGTCAGGGAATGGTCTCCCTGCCTCATCTTGGGTATATATACCCCTGAGTTGCCAGTGATCGCTACTCATGCAATGACAATAATCACAAACAAACTAACTGCTACTCATTCAAAGATGACCCTCAGTTGACAAAGGTCTGGCGAATTACTTGAGTTGATTTACACAGACTAATTCAAGATTGAGCTTCCCAGGAGAAAGTGGAATAAACCACGCATTGATAACTGTCTTCACAAAGGCAGGACTCTGGGAGGGGAACACAAGTGTAGCGTCTATGGGGAAAAACACGTCTTCTCGGGGGTCGCTAACTCACTCATGTTTTGCGGTCGTGGAGTTTAATAAGAATCATTAGTTAAATAGATCAGCAGTCAACGTGACCATGACACCACGAGGCCCGTGGAGCTGAAGACCACGTGGTCAACCTCACCGTCTCTGACTTCTTCCACACCTATGAGGACATAAGACACGAGGAAGACGAACAACAAGACCCAAACACGAATGAATGGACACTTCAAGAGAGTAAGAAGAGGAGGAGAGTTAGAAGAAAATCAACTTCAAGCTAAGAAGAATACCAAGACAGAAGACCAAGACATTTCCTCCAAACAAGAAAACAACACACACAATCAAGCCGTCCAAGCACTGAGAAACCATGGCCCAACCCAACACGCACCTGACGCTTGACCTGACGCTAACCTGACTCTGTCCTGCGTCCTCCTCGCCGCGTCCAGGCGAGTTGCTGCTGCCTCCAACTGAAACTCCCTCACGCAAGCGGTGTTTAGCCACTGCACCTATTCTCTCCTCCTAAAATTCACTTCAATCCTCCCTTTATCCTTCCCCTGAACCTCCTTCCCCCCTGTCACTTGCATTTTATGTATGTTGTGGGGTATTCGGGATGTTTGGGTTCACACTCAGGATGGGATGGAAAAAGGAAACTCACAATGTGCTCTCTGTATACATGTTGTATTGGATGTACACTGCACCTTGGTGCTGGGAAGGCAGCATGGTTACAAGCGTGATGTAGAGAGAGCTGGTTGGTGAGGATGCTCAGAGGAGGACCAGCTTGTGGGTCGCCATGCTCGCCGGCGGGAGCGAGGACCGCCAGGCAGGCGGAGGAGGAGGAGGAGGTGTAGCTTGCTGGTTGGTGTAGGTAGAAGAAGAGAGAGCTGGATGGTGAGGATGCTCAGAGGAGGACCAGCTTGTGGGTCGCCATGCTCGCAGGTGGGAGCGAGGACCTCCAGGCAGGCGGAGGAGGAGGAGGTGTTGCTGGCTGGTTGGTGTAGGTAGAAAAAGACAGGTGATAATGATGATGATAATGGAGATAAAATGGTAATGGCTTGCCATGGGAAGGGAGAGAAGAGGTAAGGTAGAAGGAAAGTTATGAAACGGGGAGTAAAGTAGTAGAGAATAAGAGCAGGACGGCTTTCCACCTAGCAGAGACGATTTGATTGGCTGGGGTGAAGGCCTCACTAAGAGGTCGCCTCAGCTCAAGGAAACGGGGAGGGGGGGGAGGAGGAGGCTAAGCTAGCTAGCAAGGGGGTGTTTGTTATTGTGTTAGTTGGAGAGGTCTGCTAGGTCCTTGTGTAACTAGTAGAAAACTCTTATCTTTTGTGTACTATTTAGTGTACAAGAGTTCTGGCTCTTGAGGGTTATGGAGAAGGCTTTTTGGCCACCAGCTGTGTGATCTTCTGGTGTCCTCTGTTTTTTGTCGATGGTATAATTCGTCTTCCATTACTTCTAGTTTGTACCATTAGGGTGTGTCATACGGAGGCGAATTTTTTTTTTTTGAGTTTGAAAAATCGGCCCATGGTATTAATGATGTAGTTCTATGTGCAGAATCATGTGATATCTTCTTATTTGAAAAGTTTTCATTTTTTGCTAGGTAAATTTTAACTTGACATCTTATGAAAATTCAGTATTCCCACCCTTTTACCAACACTACTAAATAGCTTATTTAAAGTAAAGTAAATGTATCAGGTTAATTTATTAGGATGAAAATGATCCAGAATAGTGAAACGAATGATCTTGACACATTTATTAAATTTAATATTCCTTTAGAAAACAAAATCATCAAATACAAAAACCGGTTTTACTACTACGACCTGATGTTGCTGCACACCATAGAGAACATGTCTTTCTTGCTTCTGTTTCTACTCATCACCTCCCTGCTGACCACCTGAGCTCGGATGTAGCCTTCCCTCCTCTCCTGGCTGTACAAGTGACTGCTGGCCTCGCTCACTTGCTGTACACAACGCTCTATACTCTGGGTGTGCGAGGGCCAGGCAGGGACATGCATGGGGTTGTCCAGGAAAGCTCTGACTTGAACATTGGTGAGGCTGCAGGTAAGAGGGGGCTCACTGCCAGCCTGGATGTTATCCAGATCTGTGAGATCAGTGAGGGTCTTGGCACCTAGATTGACTTCAGGAGTCTTCCTGACCCTGAAGGAATCGTCACCAACTGATTCGTCATGCCCAGATCCTCTCATAAGTCTCATATCCAAGATCTTTTTGACTGCCACTCTTCTCTCCTCCTCATCCTTACTGCAGAGCATTGTCTGCAGAACTGCCTCGGGATGAGCATACCAGGAAGATCTCCTCACAGTCTGCTCCACAATCTGAACAACCTTCCTTGGCTGACTCCTGAGGAGCTCAAGCTGGAAGAGAACATGCCTCGGACTTTCGGAGAACGATGACTTGACCTTGGTGTTGAACCAATTTGGCAAGTAGACACTCACGATGAATTGGACAATAAGTCTCAGGTTGTGAAGCTGGTTCCCTTTCAGTTTATGATGAGCGACCCAAATTCTGAAGAACCTGAGAGCCGTTGTGAGCCACCTAGAATGTGAGACTGGACCTATCTGCAGGTAAGCAAGTCTATCAGGCATGACCCCAGTTTTGATGGCACTGCAAATCATGTAACCATAGTACTGGTCAGTACTCAGGTCGTCAATGACAGTATGTGCAAGCTCAACGAGTGGAGGGCCAACTGTGATTTTTTCAAAGCTCGGATATATTTCTAACTCAGTGGCAGAGTCCAGCATCTTTCCAAGAGGACCAGACCATCTATTGTTTGAAAGAGTCTTGCCATCCAGCTCCTGGATCAGATGTCTGAGTGGCAACTCATTAGTGTGGAGGTCACAAACAATCCAGACCAGCTTCCTCCCAATCTTCCGCTCTATCCACTGTATGACCCCCCCTTGCCACCCTGTGTTCGTGTTGGTGCTGTCCCCTCCAATGGCCTGCAGGGTCTGGTCTACGTTCCTCTCTCTGAGCCAGTTCACAATGTTATCTGCCACTATCTCAGCTGGTTTCCTGATGTCATCTTTCTCTGGAGTGAAATGCCACAAATACTTCCCTCCTGGTTCACTGCAGCAAGAGTAGTGTTCCTCCTTCACCATGGCAGGGAACAACTTGTCAGAATCTCCAACTTTCATGAACACTTTAGTGTCATCCCTTCTCCCATCAAAGAACAAACAATTGATTCCATTTTCTCTTATCCCCTTATCAAACTCCTCTTCCAGGTTACTGACAAGTTTCTCCTGAGCTCTCCTTACTTTGTTATGATCTATCACCAGGTGAACATCATCAGGTGTTATCAAACCACCGTCAATCCAGGCAGCTGTTGCTATCTCTGCAGTTTCTCTGAGACCAGTGTGGTGTCGCATGCTGGCCAGAGCTATGCTCGGGATATCTTTCCTATTTCGAATCTTATGCCTGGAAGGTTTGGGATCATTATTTTCTGGGTTAGGGACAAAGTCACCATTCTCCTGGTCAGCACTCGGATCAGCCATGGGGAAGTCATTAAACTCTGAATCAGCTTGACTCCAATCATCGGCCTTTTTTACCTCACCCTGGGCCTTCTCAAGTCTCTTTTCCTCGGCAACTCTTCTCCTCTTCTGTCTCTCTGTGGCAGCCTCCTGTCTCTTGGACTCCGGAATATCTTGGCTAGAAATCATGAGAGCCCCTATACTGCCAGTCTTCTCTCTCTGTGCTTTGACAAATGCCAGTTCGATCACAGGAATCTTCAGTTCACGCTTGCAAATACAGGAGATGTGGGCCTCGGATTTACAGTCACGATCGCATCCAAACTCAGGAGAGAGAACAATTGGGCACTTGCAAGTAATTATGTTAAATAACTGGTCCAGTTGCTTGGCAAAGCTGTCCTTAACTGCAAGTTTTCCTCTCCCAAGAGAGATATCTCTTGCCTTTTCGCAACTGGCTAGCAGTCTCTCACTAATCTTCTTCTGACTTGTTATGACTGGAGGCTTGAACTGAGCGTTAGCCAGAGTGTACTGTGCCAAGACAGCTTTGGTCATATCACTGGCAATGTCTTTGTTTGTGTAAGTTCTTTGGTTCTTTTCACTGATTTGCCTGATTAAAACACCGTATCTCAAAGCATCTCTCAATGTAGGCAACTCCGACTTCAGGAGCTCTCTCCCAGACCCAAGATAGTGACTGAGATGGCTGGATTTTTGGTTCCTCGTCCTGACACAAGCAGCCATCGCAAATATTATCAACTTATAAATGCATCAGAATCTGAAACAGAAAAAAATATTGTTAGTTGGGTTGTTAAAGAATGAAGTCAGAAAGCAATGTTCACTATTTAATTGTAATGCACTAATGCAGCTGTACGTTAGATTTTCGATAAATTTCGCGCTAAAATTTACCTAGCAAAAGGTTGCAAAATATTGAAACTGAAATTATTTTCTGTTTATATACACTAAAATCTACTAAAAAAGTGATGGGCCATTAGTTTTAGCTGATCTTCCCTCCTATGACACACCCTATTGTACCATACTGCCTGTGCTTGGCTGTATGTTCTTATGTTCAGTGGTAAAATATTGTATTTTTCGTGAAGCTCTTTAATTTTGGTTGTGTATGGGGGACGTTGTTTGGAGGCTCTGCGGATGGCTTTGTTCTGTGTTGCCTGAAGTTTTAATTGGTTGGTAAGGCTGATCGTGTTTAATGGTATTGGCGGGTATTCAAGATGGGGGCGGACAAGTGCTTTAAATAGGTGTAGTTGTATTTTCTCTTCCATTTTGCCGAATCTTCTTAATTTGGTAAGCTGTATTTGGGCTAGTCTATTGCACTCTGTTATGTGTTTATTTCTTCCGGTTCTTGTTAGTGTCAGCCCTAATATTTTTCCTTCGTTTGAGTAATGTATTTCTTCGTTGTTTACTGTGATTGGTGCTGGGTTTATCCTTGAAATGTTTATGATCTTTAGTTTCTGTGTATTAGTTTTTATTTTCCATTTCTTCTCGTAATTATTTATTTGTATTATGACGCGAGCTGTTTTTAATGCCATCATCTGTTTGGCCTTGCCTGATTGGCGGATGATCTGGGTGACATCATCAGCATATGCAATGTATTCACCGTGAATTGGTGGCGGCATGTCTGAAGTGTAGATTGTGTAAAGAGTTGGGGATAAATTACTTCCTTGTGGTACTCCACTATAAAGTCTGAAGCTTGGGCCTTTGTGATTGCCTATTATAATGTGTGCTTCTCTATTGTCCAAGAAATTACACAGTAGAGAAGTGAAGTTGTTAGGGAGTTCTTGATTGGTTATTTTATATTTAAGTCCCAAGTGCCAGACCTTATCGAACGCTTTTGCCACATCCCTTAAAACTATGTTGCACTGTTCTTTATTATGCATTGCGTTTGCAATACTTTCGTATATAAGGGCTATGGCTGTGTTTGTTCCTCTGTGTTTCCTGAATCCGTGTTGTCTAGGGTTGTATTTGTATTCTAGTTCCAGGTGTGTTCTTAATCGTTGGTTAATTATTTTTTCCAAAATTTTTCCCGGTGTTTCTAAGAGAGAGATTGGTCTGTAGTTTTCTACTGCTGTGGGGGCTTTTCCCGGTTTTGGTATCAGTCTGATAATTGCTGTCTTGAATTTCTTTGGGTAGAAGCCTGAAGCGATGGATGCATTGAATATATTTCTTAGTAGAAGTACCATGTTGCTTGGTAATTGCTGTAAAATGAGTTTATTTATTTTGCTGACTCCAGGAGCCTTGTTCTTAAAGCTATTGATTGTTCTTACTATTTCGTCCACCGTGATTGGTTTGTTTAGTGGGGACATGTCATCCAGTGTATTCAGGTCGATCGTGGGTCTCGGTTGCCAAATATGGGTTATTTGCGACATATGGTTGGATACTTCCCTCTCTGGCTGGTTGGTGTAGGTAAAAAAAGACAGGTCACCACGAGGTCAAGTCTTAAATAGCGGGGGGGTAGGCGTAGCTTGGTAGTTGACCCCCGCTCCGTGTTGTATGGCGGCGCTGGTTGACCTAGACCACGAGGCACACACTGTGGAATTCGTGGGGTCGGCTATGCAACGACAAACAGCGTTTGTAGGGGAGAAATCCACTACAATGTATGTATGCTGTATGCTGATTCAGGGCCGGTTTTAAGCCTATTTGACCAATTTAATCAAATTGGGCCCCGCGCCGCAAGGGGGCCCCGCACACACGTGTGTTAGTTTTAAACTGTATACGATATTGGTAAAAAAGCTAACGTTAGACACAAAATCATTGTTATTGTCATCAAAATAATAGATCCCAGTCACGTGCGAGAATTTTCTGTTTTGTCAAAAGTCCAAAGGAATTAACTCTGGTGTTGGTCCACACGCCCTGACTTTCATAATAATTTACAGGAGCGGGAAGGGTGCGAGCCAATCAGAACACAGTTTTCACTCTCTCCCAACGCTTGGACGGTGTAAGTGTGTCGGGTCTGTATTTTTGGCTGTTTTCAGGGGGAAATACGAGTGATAACGTTGTGCTGTGTATATCAGCATGTCCTGTAATAACCAGTGAATCAGTGATCATCGTCAGACAGTGACAAAACTCCGGTCGTTGCCATAGACATGATTTGAGATGAGTTTTGCAGTGTTGACCTTGAAAATGAGAAGCATGGCCACTGGGTGGCGACAGAGGCGTGGTTTGTTTATAATTTTTGTGCTGGACAGTGATGATAATTGTTGATCCTGAGTACATGATTGATAGCGACAATAGCGATGATGAATCAGAAAATGACTTGTGATTCTGAGCACATGCAAGCACATATAGCTCTATGTAGGTAACCGAATCTTTGCGTACGTAGCGGTGTGCTATCCATGCCAAAGTGTTATATGTCCGGTTAAAGCTTTTTTTGTCCGGTGAAGTGGTGATAAACATTGTGTGGTTTTTATTTTATAGGATCAGTGTTTCGATTTTTTGTTTTAATTATAACATTCATATATGCACATACTTATTTTTTAAGTGCCAGGGACTTCTCATTGTGAATAATTTTGTTCGTTTTTTCATTTCAGTTTATTATATGTCATTTCTGAAAAGATAATATAAAAAGCCCTTTCATCATGGCAAGCACAAGCAGAGATAGAGGCAGAGGGCGTAAGTATTTAAATGGCAACCAGAAGCGAGCACTGGCAAAGGCAAAGGTGGCTGAAAATGAAAAACATCGAGGTGCTATCAAAAAATTTCTTGTCACTCCACCTTTGAAACGCCCATGTATTGAAGATGAAGAAGACAAAAACGATTCAGAAAATGACAATACAGCCATTAGTCCAATTACAGTTGATGAATACAATGAAGAAATTGATATTCAGTTTGAAAAAGTTCAAGTTGACACACAGACACAGTTGAATCAAACTGAAGACGATCTTAATACAACAGAAGACAGTGCCAAAGTGAGAAGTCCACTTATAGCTAAAGAAGAGTCAGAAGGCCAAGCCCAAACATCAAACAGTGATGGATCATCCACAAGTACAGTTGTAATAAACAGTTTGTCTGTAATTGTCTTAACTTGTAATAAAAAATCAAAACTTTTATACTGTTTTTAAACTTTTAGTATATCAAGTAATTAATGCTTTTTGGCTAAGGCGGGCATACTACACGAAATATAAAACATCAATCTTCGACTTTGTAGAGTAGAGGGCCCCACTATCAATTTTCTAATTGGGCCCCGCAATTCCTAGCACCGGCCCTGTGCTGATTGGCTGGTAGGCGCGCGGCCGGAGCTCAGTTGGAAGTTGTAGGGGAGAGGATCCACTACACTAGTTTTCAAAATGTCCACTAGTAAATGGAAAGAGTCCTACGACAGTGGTAGAAAATATAACAAACCAGGGGACGATGACGAACTAGACGTTTTTGCTTACGCCACTAGTGTTATCAAGTTCTCCACCATTATCTGCTCCACCACCATTTCAGATTAAGGTAAATCTTCACTGTAGATTATAGATATTATGTTTATGTAATTATTGGGCTCTCAATTCTAAGTAAAAATTTGGTTTTATTACGACATTTTAAGTGGATATTGTAGGGGATACTTTTATTTTGTGTGGATTGCAAAAATAGCCTTGTGCTTCCCATCCAAAAAGTTTTGGCCGTAAGATGGCGTGAAGATGGCCGTGCTTGTCGTACATCTGGCATCCCCGGTTATCACTCCTCCCTGAGTCACTCCGTCTGGTCCAGTGTTGCTGCCGGCTGTTGACAGATCGGCTGTCAATCTCACTCTCTCTGTTGTTCTCTCCGACGCACCCCAGGTAAGCGTTAAATGTGTGAATCGTTTTCTACTTTTTTTTTTTATTACTGAGTTGGAATCAAGTTTTTATTTTTAAATGCTCAGTTGCCAGCAAAAGTCCTCTCACAAACTTACTGCATAGGATTGTGGGAGAACTTTTGCTGGCAACTACATGAGTCGCTTTAAAAAATGATTGGCTCAAGAAAGTTGTTTGTTCTCAGTAAACATTGGCTTGCAGGTGCAGGGTGTTGAATAGAAGACGTAGCTAGATATCTGAATGCCACCTTCAAAGTGAAATATCCTGCAATTATTAAAGTAGTAGTAGTAGTAATATCATGGGCCAGGACGCACTGGGGTCCGACTAATTACCCAAATGTAGCTGCAATGAAGTCAAATAATGGTCCTACATGAATAAATCGGACTGCCAATCACTTCTCGACTGGTATTTGGTGTCACGAAGTCACAAAAAATTGGTAAACTTAATTTAATCTGAGTTAATAGATCGAGTGCATGTACCTAACCTAACGTAACTCAGATTAAATTAAGTTTACCAATTTTTGGTGACTTTATGACACCAAATAATAATCGATAAGTGATTTACAGCCCGATTTACGCTTGTAGGACCATCATTTAACTTCATTGTGACTACATATGGGTAATTACTCGCTCCCTCGGTACATGCACTCGATCTATTAACTCCGATTGAAGTAAGTTTTCCAATTTTTTGTGACTTTGTGACACCAAATACTAGTCGAGAAGTGATTAGCAGTCCGATTTATTCATGTAGGACCATTATTTGACTTCATTGCAGCTACATTTGGGTAATTAGTCGGACCGGATGCACTGAACATATTTAAATCACATAGTCTCTGCTGGCGCTCCTAACTTTCTGCTAGCTCACTTAAGTCATCTGCTATAGCTAAGACCATATGCACAAAGCAATTTAAGTTCGCTAGTGACTGGGATCTTAAAGTCCACTACTGAGTACTTGAGTAGTCTTAGGAGAGCAAAAACGTATTTAATAGTCAATAACGCAACCCGGACAGTTGTGTAGTGTACAGTATTCTAAACATTGTTGACATATTTCAGTACATTGGCGCTTTATCAGCCCATATTTCATGATATATATATAAATATGTAAGTAAATCACTGTAGGTGCGCGTGATCTAGGTATATGCTGATAACCACAAGGAAAGAAGAAAACACGAAGTTCCCAAGCGCTTTCGTGTAATTCACATCTTCAGGGGTGAGTACAGACTAGTCTGTACTCACCCCTGAAGATGTGAATTACACGAAAGCGCTTGGGAACTTCGTGTTCTCTTCTTTCCTTGTGGTTATCAGCATATATATATATATATATATATATATATATATATATATATATATATATATATATATATATATATATATATATATATCTTCAGGGGTGAGTACAGACTAAGGAGAAGTACAAAACAAGGTATATATATATATATACAGAGGAGGGTGAGATCAAGTCCACAATGGTCAGGTATTAGGTAATGACCCTACTAATCTTCAAAAAGCACCGCAGCAGTCGGTAGTCAGGTCAGAGGGTAAGCTGACCCAACCTTCTCACTTGGTTACAAATCTTCTTAATTACGAAATTATCCAGCTTGTACATACCATTACTCAAATTCATGTTGACTGATTCGGTATGTTTAATGAGACAAGATTCTATAATATTCCGACTGTCAATTGAAGTACAGGTAATATTGAGGAGGCATTATCCCAGTCAATGCAATGCTTATTATCCCTCAAATGAACAAACAGAGCATTGGATTCCTGGCCTGTCCTAACACTGTATATAGGTTATCCACCTATTTGGAAATTGTTCAAAACATTAAAAATTGTAAATATTCGTCCATTGGTTGTTCACAGGTCATGGTAGGAGAATATATATATATATATATATATATATATATATATATATATATATATATATATATATATATATATATATATATATTCAAGTAAATCACTGTAGATGCGCGTGATCCTTGTGGTTATCAGCATATATATATATATATATATATATATATATATATATATATATATATATATATATATATATAAATATATGCAAGTAAATCACTGTAGGTGTATAGTGTTAGGACAGGCCAGGAATCCAGTGCTCTGTTTGTTCATTTGAGGGATAACAAGCATTGCATTGACTGGGATAATGCCTCCTCAATATTACCTTGTAATTCAATTGATAGTAGGAACATCATAGAATCTAGTCTCATTAAACATACCGGAGCACTCCGCATGAATTTGAGTAATGGCATGTACAAACTGGACAATTTTGTAATTAAGAAAATTTGTAACCAGGTGAGAAGGTTGGGTCACCTTACCCTCTGACCTGCTATTTAAAGATTAGTATGGTCATTACCTAATACCTGACCGTTGTGGACCTGGTCTCACCCTCCTCTGAATATATACACCTTGTTTTGTACTTATCCGTAGTCTGTACTCACCCCTGAAGATGTGAATTCCACGAAAGCGCTTGGGAACTTCGTGTTTTCTTCTTTCCTTGTGGTTATCAGCATATATATACAGTGACCCCTCCGTTAACGAACTCAATCCGTTCCAGAAGGTCGTTCGTTAACCGAAACCATTGTCTCAATGGGTTTTTGGGTAATTGGTTCCAGCTCACCGAAAATTTCCTAAATTCAACAAAAATGGTAGAAACGTTCACTTACTTGAGGTGTGTATGTAGAAGGCTCCTGGATGATGATGATGATGGGATATAGAATGGGGGTGGATGAGAAGGAAGAAGAGAAGGCATTGGGGTGGAAGAGAAGTCACCCCATGCCGCCATTTCACCCATAAAATTTTAGCTCTCTTGGTGTAATTCAAGATTATTTTCTTTAAATCAACACTGCACTGCATTATATATTGTCAGTATGTAAAATATATTTCAAAATGACCAATAATTTGCTTGGAGACACAGAAAAAAAGCGTTTAGTTGAAGAGAGTCTCAAGCAACTTGTTACCTCCAGTGAAAACAGAGAGAGACTAACTCCTGTTTGCTGTGTCAAGAGGCTGGATGCCGTGCATTAAACTAGTCACTTTACCTTCAATTATGTTCAATAATTGTTAAAATGACTAAAAAATTGAATATTAAACTTTTAAAATTATTGAATAGTATAAACTTCTTGATATTTACTAAAATAGTAAGGAATTTAAGCCCTAGAACCGATTAATGTATTGGCGGACTGATACTAAAGCTGGTTGCGGCCATGTCATCTCATGTCCAGAAATGCCTCGAATTTCACCATATCACAACAGGTTCTTTCTGTTTAATACACTGGGGAAGTTAGGTAGGTTTGGTTGGTGAGGTTGTGGGGTTTCGTGGTGTTTTCTCACACTCAGGATGGGTTGGAGAAAGGAAACTCACAATGCGCTCTCTGTATATACAGTATATTGTATTGGAAGTACAGTGCAGCTTGGTGCTGGGAAGCTGCTGCGTGGTTAGGAGCTTGCTGGTTCGGGAGCGTGGAGTAGAGAGAGCTGTTTGGTGAGGAGCTTGTTCGGAGGCGGTGTTGCGTGCTGCTGGGCTCGGTAGAAGGGAGGTCACAGCAAGGTTGAGAGCTCATATAGCGGAGGTAGGCGTGGCTTGATGGCTGACCTGCGCTTTCAGACGTCACTAGTAGCCGACCTTAGACCACGAGGCATTGGCTGGGTAACCTGAAAAGGGATCGGCTAGTCAGCGAAAAACGGCAGTTGTAGTTGTAGGGGAAATTTCCACTACAAGGTCTCCTCTTCATAACCACAAATATTAAGGCATTTATTTTAAAAATATCTACTTTTTAACATAGTTCAACAAACTACAACAGTGTCCACTATAATATAACAATGAAAATCCGGCGTTTTTATAATTGTTTTCAATCAATATCTTCCGCGGGTTAGACATATATAATTACCATTTTTTTCGGTGTGTTTTACTCAAATATGACCTTCCTTTCTTGTGGAAATTAGTGTTTTTTTTTTTTTTTTTTTCCCAAAAAATGAACATTTTAATTTTTAACACATAATTTGTACAAAAAAAAAGGAAGAAAAAAAGAAAGAAAACCTATTGTCAAAAGAACCAACCTACAATATACCAATGAGCATCATTAAGAAAGTAGCCCACTTATTACTACCTGTTCTACAATTTTGTAACTCCTTCACTAATGGTGTCTTTCCAGATAAACTGAAAATTGCTAAAGTTCACCCAGCATATAAAAAAATCTGGGGACAAAGGTCTCTTCAAGAATTGCTGTCCCATATCAGTCTTCCCAGCCTTGAATAAGATACTGGAGAAGCTAGCATGTAGTAGACTAAATTCCTTCTGCAATGCCAATAACATCTTTACAGATTCCCAGTTTGGATTTAGAGCTAGATGGTCGACTGTGAGTGCTCTGCTAGCCTTTACTAATGACATCTTAAATTCCTTATATGACAGTCAGTTCACAGTCGGTATATTCTTGGACCTCTCTAAAGCCTTCGATACTGTCGACCATACCATCCTCCTGTCAAAGCTTGAACATTATGGCGTTAGGGGCCTGTCCCACAATTGGTTTCCCTCATATCTGTCTCATAGGAAGCAGTATGTCTGCTATAATAATCACCAATCTGACTCCTCATCAATCTTGTATGGTGTCCCCTAAGGTTCCATTCTTGGTCCAGTACTGTTTTTGTTGTACATAAACGACATAGTCCACGCCAGCACACTCATAACTTATTTGCAGACGATGGTAATCTCTATGCCAGCAACACGACCTCCATTCCTTGATGAGAACTAAGAACACTGAATTGACTAAAGTCAGGACCTGGGTAATACATATTAATCTGACCTTAAACCTTGAGAAAACCCACTACATGATCTTTCACAGAAGGAAAGACTTACCCCCAAACTTGGACCCCTGTACCTTGGTAATACAGTCCTCAAACTCGAACAAAATACTAAATTCCTCGGAGTTATTGTTAATGAGAAATTTAACTGGAGAAACCACATACAAGCCATTCACAGTAAAGTCATTAAACAGTGCGGTATCGTGTATCACACTCGACAGCACTCACTCACAGCAATTAAAGAAATCTATCATGGTCTTGTTTACCAACACCTGATACACTGTCACACACTATGGGGGGCCTCTGGCTGTTTGAAAACACAATCCCTGGTTACTGCACAAAAGAGAGTTGTTTGGACAATGGCCTACTTGAAAAAAAACAGATCACACAAACGAAAAATTTGCAAAATTGAAAATGTTAAAATTCGAAGATAACACCTACTGCTGTGCCCTCTTTGTTTACAAATCTATCAATCACTTGCTTGATAATAATTATTTCCAGTTCCGGAGCTACTAAGACCAACCCCCATGCACTCCTCTCAGTCCCAGACCTCCATAAGATATCAAGCAAAGACTACGCTCCCTTCCTTTAAATCATCTCTTAAAAAATATCTACAGTATTGTCTAAGTATTAATATTTCTTGTAACACCTACTATATTTACAGTACCTGCTTTTATTGTACCATCAAAACCATTTTATCAGAAATTATCATGTAAATAGATAAGAAATTACCATTGCAATAAATATATTTGCCAACTAGACATAATCCTGACAGCTCTGTACAACCCATATTGTACTGCTTCCCCAATATATTTATGATTTTCAATTCCACCATAATTTATGTACTGTATTGTGTATACTTATAATATAAAAAAATAATATAATAAATAAATAAATATTCAAGTGATAACCATGGTAACATTATGAGATGTTCTTATTACCACCATGCTATTGTACTATTCCAGATGTTACTAAATGTTACATAATACTTCCTTGAGATAAATGTACAGTATATATCAGGTGCCTACAGGAGAGCTCAGGTTCTCACCTGGCTCAGCCATGTTAATATTGTTATTATTATCCACTCTGTATCTGTGTTTTTCTGGCTAAATGAACTGTTTCAACTCAATTAAATTCTGACTTTAAGTGAAGTATAACCTCAGGTAAGCATGGCGGGAACCTGTGGACAGCCAATGGACGAATATTAACCACAAAAACTACCGGAAAAACATTTCAACCGAACCTAAACTTAAATTCGTAATACAGTACATATAGGAAAATAAAAATGGCATTGATGTTAGCTGCTCGACTTATTGGTGCTAAAAATGCAGATAATCACATTAACATACATAAAAAAATGCAGATTTTGTGATACACCGGACGTGAGGGATGAGCATTTAATGGGATATTATAGGTTTCCTTGGGAATAAATCTTACTTTGTAATGAATTACCCAGTACATCCTGTAATAGGTCGTGTAACCCGGAGATCTCATGTTATTCCAACACACACCGTAGTGTTGGTTACTTTAATTAATCCTAAACTAACAGACCCTAGCCTATCCTATCCTAACCTAACCTAACCTATCCTGTACTACCCTACTCTACTCTTTCCTAATCTAACCCAACCTACACCATTCAGGATGATCCTTACAGTATGAACCAGTAAAATGTGACAGAATACCTATTGATGCTGTTAACTCCACAGTTACTGTCAAAAGACGGATTCGTCTTTTGGAAATGCTTGAACAAGAGGATGCAGACGGCCTAGCAGTCAATAATAATGTAGCAAAGCAGAAATTTGCTAGCTAGTTGAAAAAGATAAACAGTAGCAAGGATTCCATTTCTTGTTATGTTTCCAGCTAATCTTTCCATTAGCCCGAACTCTTCAAGGCCCAGTATTGAAATCGGCTTGGATTTTCTCCAGGAAAACTCTCTACAGTCTGGGTCCGCGAACAAATTTCCAATGTTGAAAATCGGGTATTTCCTGAAAATTTAAAAAAGTCTCCATTTTTTCCTGGTCTGTAAGCAAATTCCAAGGAGGAAATGATGAGTAATTCTGGAAAATTACTGAAGGTTTCAAATTTTTCTGTTCCGAGTTGGGGAATAAATTCCAAAGTTAGGTTAGCCATGATCATCCCAGTAACTGGAAAATTTCCATGGATGTGGAATTTTTCCAGGCTTGAAAGTCATCTCATTA